>OX465282.1:35832916-35949880 GCA_949987705.1 Thereva unica | reverse complement strand
CTCACTCTACCAAATCTGTGAAGCCTAGGCCGAACAAATGGTTCAATGGGGAATGTATGAACGCAATCAAAGCTAAAGAAGCCGCCTATAGAGCATACAGAAGTTCGCCTAATGAGCCACTTCGTTGTGAGTACATCAAACTGAGAAACTCCTGTAACTCCATCATCAGGAAAGTCAAATCATCATTTGATGATAGATTGAGAAGAAAGATTCTTAACTCCACTACAGGCAGCAAAAACTTCTGGTCCTTGGTAACCGCCATAAAGAAGAATTTTACTTCCTCCTCAACACCTCCTTTTATTCACAACAAGGAAGTGATAACAGAAAGCAAACCCAAGGCCGACCTATTAGCTTCTCTGTTCGCCGCAAATTCTTCTTTACCTGATCCTGCTATGTCACCCCCCACTCTCGAGAATACCACTTACTCTATGGACGGAGTTCACTTCAGGACCCGCGAGGTGTTTAGGTGTCTCTAGGAACACGACGCCAATAAATCCACTGGTCCCGACAAAATCCCCCCTATGGTACTTAAAAAATGTGCCTCGCCTTTGGCTAAACCTCTGCGCAAACTTTTTGCCCTGTCTTACTTCTCCGGATTGTAACCCGACTTGGAAACTAGCTCCTGTTCAGCCAATCCCAAAAAAAGGTGAAGCTAGCGACCCCTTAAACTACCGCCAAATAGCAATTACTTCTGTCCTCTCCAAAATCATGGAGACAATAATCAATAAAAAGCTGATGAAATATCTAGAATCCAACCAAATTATACACGACAGGCAATACGGCTTCAGATCTTAACGGTCTACTGGCGATCTGCTTGTGTGTTTAACTGAGCATATCAACCAAAGCATTCACAGCTTTGGTGAGTCTAGCCTGGTTGCTCTAGATATATCAAAGGCTTTTGACAGAGTATGGCACCAGCTCTGTTGAATAAACTCCAAGCTATTGGTATACACTTAGTTCTAAGGAACTGGATTAAGAGCTTCCTTTCAGGCCGTTCAATCAAGGTAGTATTGGATGGCGTCGAATCCAACCCCCACGGGCAGGCAGGCGCCCCAAAAACTACCTTGGCTTGTCTCGACAAGGTGCAAAATCATGCCCTCAAACTCACTGGTTATGGAGCCTTTCGCGCCTCCATAGACACCTTAAGCCACCGTAGGAATGTAGCAGCCCTCTCCATTCTTTATCGCTATCACCATGGCGACTGTTCCACTGAAATTCAATATGGACAATACGGTTTAGAAGTTCGTTTATGAATAGAACAACTCGACTGTGGAATAATCTCCCGCAGTCAGTATTTCCGAACTCGTACAACACCTTAAAGTTCAAACGTGAGGTTCATCGTCATTTTCTTCTACACCCTCCAGACCCCCTCTAACTTTTCCTATTCTCCTCTATTCTTCACACCAAGCTTACTACTAGACATTGCACCATGAACTGAACGACATGACGGACTGGTAGTATAAAGTGTTACACCTAAGCTTGGTTTTTTCATATAAAAAAAAAATAAAATAAATGGCAATACCCCTATGGGGGGAGAGATTGTGCACTAAAGTGTATCCCGACACCTGGTAATGACCGGGTGATATTTGGGTTTCACTAAGTGCGAAGATTGGGGGTTATAATTAGATAAGTGGCACTCAACAAAAGAGAAATTCGCATGAAGTCCCCGAATGTTACAAAAGTCAATACCAAAACTTGACTTGTAACGGGACTTCGGTTGCGCAGGCTCAATCGCCACGTTCTCGGGGATATTTCCCGGCATTACATTTGCCGCAACCATCAGAGTCTATAAAATTTGTCCCTGTCAAAGTGTTAAGCCTTTTGAGACGGGGCAAATTTCATCGACCGACAGATTTTAGCCGCGGCACCTGTAGGACTGATATGCGAGAGAGGGTAGGGAGCAAGGGTACTTACTTGCGACGTTCGTCGGTCCCGTCGGTCGTTGAGTCTAGTGAAGGGTCATGGGGCTTCGCGTTAGAATGCGCTCGTTTTTTTGTCATTGTTTTTTTGATTGTGTGTTTTTTTATGCACGTTTTTTAGTTTTAATTATACTTCGAACGAAGCCCCTACCGCAGGCTAGCCATAGCTATTATTCGAACAGAAAATAAATACCGACGCACAGCCGGCGTCAAACCAGATTGCTTTTAATCGTTCTAGAGTCTTGAACTAGAAGATAAAATCTGTATTGAGGTTTTAACAATAAAGCAATTTCAAAGAATCTGCTCAAGTATTGAACTTAGCATTCTGGCAAGACAGAATTTAGGTCTTTTCCCAGCAAAAAGAATCTGCTCAAGTATTGAACTTAGCATTCTGAAAAGACAGAATTGAGGTATTTTCCCAGCAAAGCCCGAATTAAAGACAGCTTTGAAGTCGTTTAACACACTAGTAACTTAATCATCAAAATTGATTTCAGCAGTTACTCTAACCAACCACAGAGGGACGAATTTGCAGAGAAACCAGGCAAAGCAGTCCAGTAAGCAGGACACAGTGTAGCAAGCAGCAACCAGTGCAGCAAGCAAATCCAAGCGATTTCCAAGAACGAAACCAGAGTGCAACACAACAAAGGTTATTCCTGGCTGTTCTAATTGCAGAACACATCAGTCAAAACATCAATCATCACTCTGAGAGATAGGTGGCGTTATCCATTTAAGCTACCAGAGCAAGCTATATTTTGGTAATTCTTATTTACAAAACAAATAAAGAGCAATTTACGAAATTCAAGTAATAAATCACGAATCAATAACGAATTTATGATTGAATTAAAATATTTTTGGCAATTTGTAAATCTACGGTTGAATATTATTGAATTTATATTTGGGAAAATCTAATAATTGATTGCAAATAAATAGTAATTTGATTATTGGAAAAAGTTATCTTTCAATTGAATCACACCCTTCCGGCACCTTTTTATTAAGTCAGAAATTAAATTGCTAATTCTGAACAACCCATTTCTCAGGTGTTGTGAAGAAAATGGTAATCCGCCCGCTTTAGATGGCCGCCATGGGCCAAACGATACATTGAGTATACTATATCGCTTATGGTATTCTACTTATCATACCTTTCATTTGATACCCATGTCGAAGGGGTTGTGAAGAATATTTCAATCCGCCCTCCTGAGACTGCCACCATGGATCTAAAGGTATATTGGGTATACCATATTGCATTGTCATCGGAGCTAAAGCTGTATGCAAAATTTCAGCATGATAGTATGAAAAAATAAAATAATATATGTATATATTTATCGTTTAATATATTTTAAAACGTTTTTATTAGCTCGCTTTCTTGTCTATCTCTTTGTCCGGTATATATCTCGCAATCGATTTTTTGAATACTTCCAGCTACCCGTTCACCCTGAAATTTTGCACACAGCTTCAGCTCCGATAGCAATGCAATGTGGTATACTCATTATACCGTTAGATCCAAGGCGGCCGTCTCAAGAGGACAGATTACTGTTTTCTTCACGGAACAAATTTTGCAATCAATTTTTCAAATACTTCATGACTTGCCTTCTCACTCTCTCTTGTTTTGAATCACTTCTAGCTAAACAAAACTTGCTTTCGTCAACAAAAATCACCTTTTTCCAGTCAATACAGAACTTCAGAAAAGCATTTATGCAATACTGTTAAACATGGAGGAAAAAGCGTTATGGTATGGGGTGCAATGGGATATAATGGGGTAGGAAATCTTGTTTTTATAGATGGTATATTAAACTAAAACGGATACTTGAACATCTTAAAAGAAAATCTTAGGCCTTCGCCAGAAAAATTAAATGTTATTAACAATTTTTATTTTTACCAAGACAACGATCCCAAGCATAAGGCATGGGATGTCCGTATGTGGTTGCTTCATAAATGCCCACATGTTATTGACACTCCAGCACAGAGTCCTGATCTCAATCCAATTGAGCATCTATGGGCCCAATTGGAAAGAGAAATCAGGAAAAGGGAACAAATTACAAGTATTTCCCACTTAAGAGAAGTGATTGGTGAAGAATGGAGGAAGATCTCACAATCTTTTGTAAAAAAAACTTGTAGAGTCAATGCCAAAGAGAATTAATGATGTTCTAAAACAGAAAGGGCGTCATACTAAATATTAGGTAATTTTTTGTTTCTAAATAGTACGATTAACAATAACTTTCTATTTACTTTAAGGGTGGTATTGGTAACTGTCCAAAAACTTTTTCACAGCCGTTTAACATCTGTGTTTCCTTTTAGTATTATTTTTTTTTCTAAATATCATAGAAAATGTTTGTTTTAAAGCTGAATTATGTTTGTTACATTTGAATTAATTTAACCATTACTGAAACAAGTGAATAAAATTTAGGAAAACTTCTCTGAGTTACTCTTTTTGCAAACTAAGCTCGATGTCCAAAAACTTTTTCACACCACTGTATCTAGGGACGGTAATTTCAAAAGACAACGACACAACATTAGAAGTTAAAAGGCGATTAGCGCCGGGAAACAGATGATACTTTGGGCTACGTAAACATTTCTTATCAAGGAACATATCAAGAAGCACTAAAGTAAAACTGTACAAAACTCTTATAAGGCCAATACTACTGTATGGATCCGAAACCTGGGCATTAAGAAGTAACGAAGAACACCTCCTAGGGTGCTTCGAAAGAAAAATCCTGCGCACTATATATGGAGGAATCAACGAAAACGGTGTTTGGAAGAGAAGATACAATCACGAATTGTATCAATTGTATAAAGATCCAAACATCATTAAAACTATAAAAATTAACAGAATCCGATGGGCAGGACATGTTGAACGTAGCAGTGACGACAGCATAACAAAAATTATTATGAACAAGAGACCAGACGGACACAGAGGTACGGGACGTCCAAAAAAGAGATATATAGACAGCGTAGAAGAAGATATACGAACCCTAGGTATAAGAAATTGGAGACTTCAAGCCAGGGACCGACAGTTCTGGAGGAGGATGTTGCAGGAAGCCAAGGCCAATAACAGGCTGTGGAGCTATTTATGATGATGATGATAAAGGTTTCTCAATTCTTCATTTTACCACCAAATTTCTTTGTTATAGAAAATTTAATTTTAAACAAAAAGTGTCCTTCCAAGTTTTCTGTAAGATGTACCGTTTCGTTTCCGAGATATACTGGAAAAACCATTTGCACACGTTTTCCAAGATGGCGGCCAAATGGGGGGGGACTCATACTTAAGGTCACACTGACCCCCCCCCCCCTACAGATCCAAAAAATAAAAATTTGTCCTGAATTGTTGCAATGTTAAAGTACCATTTCCATGGACTAGTACCCTAGGCCTCCAAAAAAGAAGCTGCTCGTCGGGGGGTCGTGGTGTGGGGAGACCCTAGAAGTACCACCTACTTTAATGCATCACCACTTATCTGAAAAAGAACGTCCCCTATCGGGGCGGGCGCTGCGTGCGTTTGTTGAAGCAGGGATCACCTGAAAAGAAATTTAGAAGAGAGCTACATCCCCTGCCGGTTAACCATCCTTGAGTTTAACTCATCGTCACCAAAGCAACCTGCAATCATCAGAACAAGTACCAAAAAAAAAAACGTTCGGACTGTACTAGAAATTATTTCATCAATGTAAAAAAACATGTATTTTAACAAAAACATAAAAAAAAAACAATAAACAAGAGTTTAGTTTATTGCAGCTGAGGTGGTGTGTGGTAGTATATACCTTTACTTGTATTGCGGTCTCGAGTTCAAATTGTATGATAGAAAAAAACCAAAAAGCATGGTACCAGTGCGCTTACCCCTGCTGAAATTGGGAAAAATTAATGATACGGAACCACCCTATTCTCTGCAGTCGCTGACAATATGTTACAAAGTGGACACAATATTCAAATATTCATTAATACCAATAATAAAATAAATTCATCAAGAATATTCAAATCAAATTCAAATGACGACTTAAATAAATTCAACAAATTCTAAATTCAAAATTTCACAATTCATAATAAACCAATTCTTTCAATTTAATAGTATGTACCTAATATTAATAATTATTAATTATAATTAGTGCAACCATCATAAGTGCATTTGTGGAACCCTTGTGTAAATAAATATCTAGTGGTGGCAAGAATAAAATCATGATAGTAACTCCTTTTATTGTAGAGGCGTTGTAGATAAATTTTGTTGGAAAAGCTTTGGAAAAACTGAATTTTAAAAGTGCCTGACGGAAGCTTTGAAAAAAACTGAATTTCAAAACTTCCTGAAGGAAGCTTTGAAAAAAGCTGTATTTTAAAACTTATTTATATACACAAGGGTTTACGGTTTTTACTGTGCTATGTAAAAGAGGTATCAAGGTTCTTTATGTTATATTTTTTAAGCATTTACCATTTATGAATGAAATGTATGTATATTTGATTTAAGGGTTACGATTTTCAAAGAAAAACATTTTTTTAAACATTTTATTTTCATAGAGAGAATAAAAAGAATATCGTTTTGAAAATTTGTGGGTATATTTATTGACGTTCTAATATTATAAAAAATGTTTTTTTAGATTTCAAAAAAAAACATAAAAAAAACCTTTTTTTGAAAATCGTAACCAAAAACACCCATAAGAAAAATTGCGATCTGGGCTACGTTTATGATATTGAGGTCAGTTCGATTTCGGGCTTATAAAGAGAAAGATAATGCTAAAAAAATTTAAAAGCCGACTTCAGAAAAAAACAGCACAAAATGCACAAAAAGGATGAAATAATTGTTTGTGCTATGCTAGCAGCTTTTTTGCATCCATGATATCGTAGCAGCCTTTTCTTGCTTTGCTGTAATTTGATAGTTTAAAAACAAAGCAGCTTTAGCAGAAATCTTGAACGGACCCCAGGTTGAATCCAAGTCCAACTACATGTAAACAGGAGTCGAGATAAGAATTCACCCTTAACTCAACTATTTATCTCATCATGCTTACATATTAATTATCACGCGAACTACCAGTGTGTGCAAAATTGGAAGTTGATCGGTTATATTTTCTATTTTTTAGTCTATTATAAGCTTTCCGAAATTTTGTGTTGGTCGCCATTTTGTAGTTGGAATGACGCCACATAGCTAATTCTGTTCTACCTGTCATATCCTTTCATTTTACAAAATGGTCAGATTGCATTGTCATCCAAACTAAACATGTATGCATTTCAACTCTATCCGAAACCGGGAAGTGCGTCAAATTTAACTTCCAAGATTTGGTCACATACCATGCAAGTTAAATAATATATGAATAAATATGAATTACTCAATGACTTGTAGTATTTTCAAATTTTCCTAACAGAGCCTCCTCTTTTTTCTTTATGAAAAAACCAAGCTTAGGAATAACCCTTTATACCACCAGTCCATGTCGTTAAGTTCATAGTAGTAAGCTTGGTTTGAATAATAGAGGAGAATAGGAAAGGTTAGAGGAGTCTGGAGGGTGTAGTAGAAAGTGACGATGAACCTCACGTTTGAACTCTAAGGTGTTGTACGAGCTCGGAAATACTGACTGCGGGAGAATATTCCACAGTCGAGTTGTTCTATTCATAAACGAACTTCTAAATCGTATTGTGCGTGAACGGGGGGCTGCATAGTCCAATCAATCTACGAAAATTCTCCAGACAATTGAAGGCAGGAAAAAAATATGGATGAAATATCTCGAAAAATGATATGTCAATGGATGGTTTTTATTGTCGCGATCAAAATGTCAGATCCCTAATAGTTTCACATTTTGTTATTTGGAATCAAAAATACCAAAAAATTGCCTTTTTCAAACTCTCCTACTGCATATTAAAATGCTTCACCTGATTACTACTATTAGCTTATGGGTGCAGCATAGGCGCTCCGGGTCCCAGCTAGTTTATATAAAAAAAATTAATTCGAACAACCAGAAATTACTACAGCGCGAAAAGTTAGAAGTGGCCGCTCACCTAGTAAACATTCTACGTAAAAGATGAAATTGCACATGATCCGTGCTGTTAAGACGTCAATAACAACTTGTATGTATGTAGTACAGTAATTATTGAACAACAATATGTCTCAAATTCACAGGTATTTAACGAAGGAAAAAGGCTCCGTAAGGAAGCGTCTCTTCGAATTCATTTCTAATAGAATTGATTAAAGCATGAATACATAACATTCTTCTTTCTTTCTATTATATAGCTTACTTCTTTTTTATTTATAACTTTCTTTTTTTATATTTTGTATTTTACTATTTTATTTTATTTATTCTTTTTTTTTCTTTCTCTCTGTTTTTTTTTGTTTCTATCTCCTATGTTTTATTCTTTTTTAGTTTTTCTCACTTATATTTTACTTTTATACTCTTCAATTTTTCCATATAATTTTGTTTTGTATAATTTTTGTTGCCTTTAATGAATGTACTGTAATAAGATCCTATCTTTGTACATACTTTTGAAAATAAATAATAATAATAATAATAATTTAAAAAAATGTCTTCGCTGTTGACGGTCGTGCTGTTAATTTTTTTTATTTTTTAATTAGTAAAAAGAACCACCAAAAAAACATTAAAAATGTGAATTAGAAGTTCGTGGGCACGAAATTATTTATTGGGACAGTTTAAAACACACTTATAACAAAAAAAGTGATATGGATTAGTCAAGATGAATCGTTAATAGCATGAAATAATTAAACACGTGCATTTAGGATGGCCGCGGTGGATCTAACTATTTATTGAGTATACTATATTGCTTATTGTATTCTACTTATCATTCCATTTCATTTGATACCCATGTCAAGGGGGTTGTAAAGAAAATGGT
Source organism: Thereva unica (assembly GCA_949987705.1). Lineage (NCBI taxonomy): Eukaryota > Metazoa > Arthropoda > Insecta > Diptera > Therevidae > Thereva > Thereva unica. Next base: position 35,941,150 of record OX465282.1, on the reverse strand, counting down.
ATTCCGCCTTCTTGAGATGACCGCCGTGGATCTAACCATATATTTAGTATACTATATCGCTTATGGTATTCTACTTATAATACCCTTTCAATGGATACCCATGTTGAGGGGTGGTGAAGAAAATGGTAATGCGTCCTCTTGAGATGGCCGCGCTGGATCTAACTATTTATTGAGTATAATATATACTATATTGCTTATTGTATTCTACTTATCCTTCCATTTCATTTGATACCCATGTCGAGGGGGTTGTAAAGAAAATGGTAATCCGCCCTCTTCAGATGACCACAATGGAGCTAACCATATATTGAGTATACTATATCGCTTATGGTATTCTACTTATGATACCCTTCCAATTGACATCCATGTTGAGGGGGTGGTGAAGAAATGGTAATCCGCCATCTTGAGACCGCTAATATGGATTTTGCGACATAGATTATTGTATTCTACTTATCATACCCTTTCATTTGATACCCATGTCGAGGGGGCGGTGAAGAAAATGGTAATGCGTCCTCTTGAGACGGCCGCGGTGGCTCTAACTATTTAATGAGTATACTATATTGCTTATTGATTCTACTTATCATACCCTTTCAATTGATATCCATGTCGATAGAGTGATTAAGAAATGGTAATCCGCACTCTTGAGACTCCTACCAGTTTAATATGAACGCTTTTTATTAATCATCGAAATGATAGGGAATGCTATCTGACATCAACAGTGCTGGATTCGACTAACTTATAACGAATATGTCACATTTTTAGAAATAAAGTACAATTACGAACTATGCAAAAGTAGTAATCGGTATTTCAAAATTTAACTGTACTATGAACTACATATGTTTTTTATAGTACCTAACGCAATCTGACACCATAGTTGTGACCAAACCACTTTTATATAAACACATTTTGTTAATCATCTAATGCCATCTGGCATCAATAGTGCGAGAAAACACTTTTCGACTAACTAGTAGCACCATCTCATTTATTGAGCAATTGAAATAGCTTATAGCGCCATCTGATAGAATAATTTTGAGTACCCACTTTTTTAGACTGAAGGAGAAAAAAAAACTTCGTTTCGAAATGTAAAAAATGTAAAAATTAAGAAAACGAAGAATGATAGGAAAAAAAAAACTAATGGAATAATAAACTATTTATATTGTGGTTATCGGTTACAAATGAAAAATTACTTATATTGCTTATAAAAAGGTGATAAATCGCATAATTTTATAAAAAAAACACCATTGTCAAATTTTAAATAATAGTGCATAATAGTACAACTCTTAACGAAGAAAAAGAGCTTCGAAAAAATGTCTTACTAGGTCGAGGAGCTGTAGACGAAGGATTTTACGAAAACGCTTTTTGAAGTAAAACTTCTTTAGGGACGTTTGCTTAAAAAAATTTACATGAGACTGAATCAATTTCATTCGCGAACTTTCGTATAACGATGGGAAATGGGTTGGACGGGGTACAAGAGACGAAGAAACTCGGGGCTGTGTGTGCAACAGTTAAAATACACTCTGCCTTACTGCATAAATTTTCTGGCATGTTAGCTACGTTGTCGCCCAGACTTTGCTTTATCTCATTATAGGAATACAAATTCACCATTATGTAGAGGTGAATTATTTGCGATTTTTCTTGTGGTTTGGTCACTGGCCGGGCTTATGAAGCGGACACTTTGGAGTTGACTGACATGTTGGAAGCGGCATATACGACAAGAATTTTCGGCGCAGCCTGAGCAAGTTTATCTGCTTTTTGGCGTGGCCAAACATGTAGCACTGCCGGGAAATTACGATATAAACACTTGAGACTTTCTTAAAATGCCACACGATGTAAACAAATATGTGAAAATGAAAGAAGAAATGAACAATACATCTTTCTTACGTTTATTTTGTTATTGTCTCCAATATAAAATACTTTTTGCACGCTTTAATTGATAAAACCGAAGCTGTTAAAACCGTATGTCCAGTGGTTTAGGTGCTTAGAATGCCAAAAGGGAGTGGTGAATTAAATGTGTGAGGTCCTCTTGATTTAAATTGGCACCCACTTCCCCTTTGGTGAGATGTGGTGGACCTTTCCCCTTTTTAAATTACAATTTTTTTAACTTGCACAAATCGACGAATTGTTTATGTGAAAACATTACACTGTTGTGAAAATCGTTCCTGATATGTTTTTGGGGTCGCTGATTACGAAAATCGGGGTCCGACAGTCTTAAAATATGCATGTCACCTTTAAATATGCTTAAAAACTCCCTTTTTAATGATTTTCGCGATAATTTTAATTATAATCAAAAACAATATAATAAAATACATTTTTTGCAATATTTATATTCAAAAGTGGTTAATTTATAACAAAGTAAATTTTATGAGAAGGGATAATAGTAAAGGTCTGAAACTATCCCTACATCGTCTGAAAATATAAAGGTTTGTAAAAAATGTTTTTTCAACTTTATGCTTCAAATTCGGTTTAATCAGCTAAAATAAATTATTTTCAACTACGCCTAGAAAGAAGAAAAAGGTTGATTGTTTTTTGCATTTCTTTTTGCTCCCTTTAAAATTAATTGGCTCCTTAAAAGATTGTATGGGGTGAAGAAATCCGGTAATTCGCTTGGTGGCCATAAAGGGTGCCAATACCATACTCAAGTAGACTGGCTCTCGTTCGCTTAGGTAAAGCGGCTCGCATAGGTAAAGCTTCATTGGATGTGGTTGGCGGACTGCTTGGTAAAACAATACTTGGGTTTGGAATAGTCTATGCCGATGCAGATGCAATTATTAATGATCATGAATGTAGCGGGAGCGGAGCATGCATACAGCTGGTGACATATCCAAGCGTACATGCGTTCAATTCGTTGATAAATAATATAGAAGTGTGTGTATTCAAATGCGACCTGAAGGAATGTTCCATAAATGGAATGCATGCCACGCGGACTACTTTTAGCTTTTTCTGTAATGCTGCATTCGAAATAGCACACACAAGTATGCACAACAAACACATGCACCTTGCATGCACTTAGATTTTCGGGCTATGCGTGAAAGCCGGGACGGAAAAAACCATCCAATTTTATGTCAGAGGAAATTCGCGCATATCATGGAACCTCTGAATGCAATGCATGTACGCTTGCATATGTTACCAGCTTACTTCCATGAGGCGAATGTTTAGATTTTCCTGCCTGTGGCGGTATCATCCATGCCTGTGGCGGAAGCGTACATACCCGTGTGGCATGCGCACTTATATGCTCTACGTACTAGGTGCACCGCGTGTATGCTTTAAGAAAATTAGCCAATAAAAATTATTTTTACTCGATTACTTTTAGGTTTTAATGTAAATAGGAATTCATAAATATTGATATTTTCAAATAGTATTTGTATCAAGTCCGTCAGTAGATTCGTCACTATTATTCCTACATCTGTTGTTGGCCTGAGTTTTCTCAAAGCGTACTATTTATCCGACAGACTTTTGCATATGACTAGCTGTTGGGCACAAAAGTTTTACTTCTAAAGTGTGGTCTTAAGCACACTCATATTTTTTTTACAAAAATCGAAATTTCACCCATATTTTTCAAAATATCGAGCGAAAAAAAATGTGTTTTCAGATTTCCAAAAGCAACATTTTTACCAAGTGGAATAGTCGCTTTGGTAATAGCGATAAAGAATGGAGAGGGCTTAAGGTGTCTATGAGGCCGGAAATGGGCCATCACCAATGAGTTTGAGTGCGCGATTTTGCACCTTGTCGAGACAAGCCAAGGTGATTTTTGGGGCGCCTGCCCAGATATATGAGTTGTATTAAGGCGCGGCCGAATGTAGGATTTGTAGATTGTAGCCTAGGCGGCTGGCTGGAGAAGAAACTTGCATCTCTTGAGAAATCCAAGACATTGGGAGGCTTGTTTGACGATTTGGAATATGTGATCATTCCATCGCAGACACCCCGTTAAAGTTACTCCTAGGATGTTGAGAGTTGAGTCAGCCGTTAGATTCTCTTTATCCACTGAGATAGGAGGAAGGTCGGTAAAATTTTTGTTGGAGATCAGATAGTACTTCGTTTTCGTGGCATTGAATTCGACACGGTTCATTTCGCCACAATGAAGAATCGATCCGATATCCCGGTTGGTCGAAGTGGACATTAGTTGACTCTGGTAAATACAAGGTCTGGCACGTGCTTGTCTTATATTGTCGAAGGAGTAAGAAAAATGCAAAGTACCGTCATCAGCGAAACAGTGAAGTGGGTTTGAGGGGATTGACACACCAACGCTTTGAATGCTTTGGTTGATACGCTCCGTTAAACACGCAAGCAGATCGTCAGTACACCGTTTTGGTCTGAAGCCTTATTGCCGGTCGTGTATAATTTGATTGAATTCTAGATATTTTATCAGCTTTTTATTGATTATTGTCTCCATGATTTTGGAGAGAACAGAAGTAATTGCTATTGGGCGGTAGTATAAGGGGTCGCTGGCTAAACCTTTTTTTGAGATTGGCTGAGCATGAGCTAGTTTCCAAGAGTCGGGATACACTCCGGAGAAATAAGACAGGGCAAAAAGTTTGCGCAGGGGTTTAGCCAAAGGTGAGGCACATTTCTAAGTACCAAAGGGGGGATTTTGTCGGGGCCAGTGGATTTATTGACATCGAGTTCTTTGAGACACCTAAATACCTCGCGAGTCCTGACATTGAGTGGGTGGTATTTTCGAGAGTGGGGGGTGACATAGCAGGATCAGGTAGAGAAGAATTTGCGGCGAACAGAGATGCTAATAAGCCTGCCTTGGGCTTGCTTCCTGTTTTCACTTCCTTATTGTATAAAAGGAGGTGTTGAGGAGGAAGTAAAATTCTGATGTCAGTTACCTAGGACCAGAAGTTTTTACTGCCTGTAGTGGAGTTAAGAATCTTACTTCTCAAACTAGCATCAAATGATGGTTTGACTTTCCTGATGATGGAATTACAGGAGTTTTTCAATTTGATGTACTCAGGACGAAGTGGCTAGTTAGGCGAACGTCTATATGCTCTATATGCGGCTTCTTTAGTTTTGATTGCCCATCATTCCCCATTGAACCATTTGTTCAGCCTAGGCTTCACAAATTTGGTAGAGTGAGGGATGAACAAGCGCATAAAAGCTCGTATAATTTGGATGACACAGAGGGCCGCATAGTTCGCATTGGCATTACGGAAACACAAATCCCAGTCAGTGGCTAGGAAGAAGAGAATAAGACCCAACCAGTTGGCTCTCCCATTGTGCCACACAGTTATTTTAGGAGCTGTGGTGGTTAAGTGCTAATAAGTTTATGGTCCGAGTTGCCAAGGAGTAAGCTAACCTTAACGAAGTACCGCGTCGGATGAGAAGTAAGAAACAGATCAAGGAGATGGGCTCCTTGACCTGGAATATCAGGGGCTTTCGTAGAACATTTAACAATTTGGTGTAAATTGTTGAGGCTCGCAAAGAGCTCGGCGTCTTCGCCAGGAATACCGGTGCCATTTGAGTAATTTAGCCAATATACATTGTGAACGTTGAAATCACCCGCAACAATGATATCACTCTCCGGGTGGGAAAATAAAAATACGGAAATCTGTTCGGAAATATCCTCGAATGCTGGTGGTGGTGACTCTTATATATAAAAAACAGAAGAATGTGACGTGGCTACGGATAATTATGTTAATCCAAAGATGGTTAAAATCACAGTACACCTTCTGAAACAAAACGTCATTTTTTCTAATATATGGCTAATCCCCTGTGGGTGGAAAAGTTGTGTACCAAGCTATACCCTGTCACCTGAAATCGATCTAAATCAAGATCTGGTAACACTTGGGTTTCACTCAGAACGAAAATATCAGGGGCATGGAGCAGTAATTAGCAAGTAAGGGCCAGGAAGTTCCGAATGTTACAAAAATTAATCGTAAAATTATTGTCGCACTGAGGACTGTTTTGCGTGAGATCCAAAACCTTATTTGTAGCCGGCTGCGAAGGCGATTCATCCATCGGAGCTAACGGGAATAGTCTTGTTATGCCTGTAAAACAAGTAGACTATCCTATCAACCGACCGATTAAGGCTGCAGCGCCGGAGTGACCGACAGGAAGCGCGGGAAGCGGGTGGAGGAGACTTACTTGTTGTCCGTCAGTCCTTCGGTAATTGTTGTTGTGTTATTGGTGGCCTTCACATTAAATCACCTACAAACTTTCTACCGCAAACGCAAATAGTGGTTAAATTGATTTTTCGGGTACTTATGTAGAAGGATATACATACTTTATTTCCGAGTATAAAAAACAACCATATTAATTTATTCCGGTTAAGAAGCTGCAATTGCATTGATGGTTACATCTATTATAATATGTAAGTGTGAGATTATTCTTTGTTTGCTTTTGGTTGTACAGCTTATGGCGAAACACCCTGAATAAATGACATTTTGTATAACGACTTGGTAATTGATATAAGTACTTGAGACTCGATTGTATTAAGTGAATATTCATTTATCATATAACAAAAAATTTCTCAACATAATGTATGTATTCTTAAAGAGTGCTCTTACATCGCACATTAAATCACCCCGAACTTTCATGCCACACTCTATATGTAATAAATGTATATACTCAAAGGATTATACATTCATTCATTATTTTCCGCTATTCCTTATATTATCCGTGAAAAATTGAATTCCACCTACAAAAAAACGATACGTAAAGGTCCTTAGCGAGAATACAATCGCCCGGAAGCATCTGGGTAAGTTCCCAGACGTTAGGGAATTTTGATTAAATAGGAGGTGTTCAGACGGGGCTGGGGAAACATATTTTGGGGGAACACTTATTGCAGTGGTCAGGCAAGGGGCGGTCCTTTGAATTTCATGCAACAAAGCAATTTAAAACGCGAATTACTATCATAGTTAAGAAACCTTTGGCAAGGAGTGCCAAATTAGATAGTTCCTATATTTTTTAAAAAAGGATTTTTACTAATGCAAATTGTAGTTTAGAAACTCAATTTGCTTATGAAAATCACCGACTTTTTAAGTTACAAAGCGGCCGGCTGTGGATAGGTTTTGAATAGACGAACAAAAAATCGTATGGGTGGTTGGGGGAAATCGTAAGGGTAAAGCCGCTAGGGAATTTTGCAGTTCTTTTAGTAGAGGTTTACATATCACCCTGTATTTTTGTAACCTTATCACCTATTTTCATGAACCACATAATTATTTTATTGCCGCGAACTTGATAATGATGAATGGGTAAGAGCCTTGATCTAACGAAGTAAGCGTTGCGCTTGCGGGTTCAAACTTCGGACGGGGGCAGTTCGTCTTCTTTCGCTCTGGTGCCAACACCTGTTTTCGGGGCGATATCACTGGCATATAGAAATGGACTGCTAATTGACAATGCTGAATGGTACCATTTTTATCCAGAAATAAAACAGTTAGTGCAATGAAAGTCAACTAATATCTGGCACCGCCTTCAAAAGCAATTCTTCCATCTAAATTCATTCTGATTGGTTTAATGTTGTAAAGAATAACAAAAAAAAACTATTTTTTTGTACGTCACAGGATTGGTTTCTATTGGAAGTATGTAGGTTTTTAAAAATTTATTTTTATATTTTTTTTTGTCTTCTCCTTTGACGGCTGTACAACCGGAATCGTCCTGGCCCCTCACCATGTTCTCTCCACCGGACCCGATTCTAAGCCGATGTCATCCAGTTTGGCATCCCTAAGCTCTGAACGTACTGGTCTCCACCATCCTTCCAGCGAAGATTGGGTCTTCGTCGTTTGTCGCACCCTATAGGTACTAGGGCAGAGAACTTTCCGAGCAGACTCATCTTCACTCATACGAGCTAGATGCTCTCTCTCGTTATTGTAGAGCGTCCGGAATCGCCCTTCCTCATATAAGGGGCCAACAATTCTCCGAAGTATTTTCCACTCGGACACAGCTAAGAGGTTTGAGTGCTTTTTGCTAAGCACCCAATTTACGGATTTTTCCCCAGGCTTCCTTTTTTCATGTGCAAATTCTTTTTTCTTGTTTTCTGAGCTCTTTATATTTTTTCGCCTACCCGTGTTGTCTGAGATTGCTGCATTGCTCGGTACGCAGCATTCTTACAGATGTTGCCAGCTTGCCTTCCTTATCGACCCAGTCGTTCCGATCTCTACGACTTCTGCCTAAGACGGAATCAGCAGTACCAATGATAATAGTTTTAAGGCGAGTCCAGCTCTCGTCGACGCCATGCATCTCGTCTCCAGGATTTAAGGCGAGTTATAATGCATGACCGTAGCTGTTTCTGGCCATTTCATTGCGTAGTACAGCTGTGTTGATTCGAGCCAGATCAGCGGATACAAAACTTTTCAATATTTCAATGCGCTCTCGGAGCACCATACCAACAAGATAGTGATCCGAGTCAAAGTGGGAACCTCGGTACGTTCATACCGTCATCAGACCCGAAAGGTGGCGGCAGTCTATCAACACATGATCTTCTTGAGTGGCGAGTGGCTCCATCAGGAGACACCCAGGTGGTTTTATGGATATCTTTTCGCGAAACTGAAGTACTTGCAACGACCAAGTTCTTACTTGCTGCCATCTCTATAACTCTCTGTCCATTGTCATTAGTGTCAACACAAAATTGCGGAAAGCTTATTAATAGACTAAAAAGTAGAAAATATAACCGATCAACATCCAATTTTGCACACACTCGTAGTTCGCGTGATAATTAATATATGCATGATGAGATGAATATTTGAGTTAAGGGTAAATTGAAAATAAAGAAGCAGTACACGTTACAAACAATCACAAACCAACAGTGGCGGCTCCTGCCTCTAAAATTTGGTGGAACTTAAAAAAAATATTAGTCATTAATATAATTATTTTGCAGATTTCCAGTCCATCATACATCCGACTTCACTAAACATTCCACTTCAGCAATATATTTTATTTAATTGGATTATCAGTGCACTATTAATTGGACTATTTTAAAATTGATATAATTTTATTCTAAATGTTTGAATTTGCCAATATATTTCTTATCTGAAATTTAAGATGAAACATCACTCATGTTTACTAAAGTGAAGCATACAAATAGAATAACGTTATATGGTCGGTTTCCCAAAATTAATAGCGCGATATTAGCAAAACTAATCAATGTAAAGTTCTTGTCTGGCTTGACCAAAAAGAACTTATTTCGGTAACTACTGGAAATCCCGAGATAAATCGCAATTTCCTGTAACTGTAGGACGTAGAAAACAATTCCTCGTCAAAAAAGTGCTAATCCAAGGTTTATAAAATTTGTGATGTTTGTAAAGGGTAACGGAATTTTTGCACGATTTTTAAAGGCTGTCGGATTTTGACAACTAATATTTTGTTGGAAGGCTTTCGCTGTGCAGAATCTAACAAAGATCACTTCGTTCAGAACGGGTCTCATTCTATTGAGTTTACTCGATATTAGCAAAACTTTTCAATTTAAGGTCTTTCCGACACTTATCTGAAGTTTTTCCATTTAAACAAAAATAGGCCCGACCGAATGTTATGAAATTTTTTTCATTTAATTGTTTGTTAATATTCATCTTTCAGCACCTCAAAGAAGTCGATATAGTTTTTGGTGCGCGCGGTATGGTGCAGATACAAAAATCAGGAACGTCGTTTAATATTATATTTAAAATTTAACCAAATAATGTAATTCTCATCACTCATTGGTTGAGGATGGGTTGTTCTCATAAGCAAACGCGAAATACTCAGTTTTAGTAATAGGGGTTGTCGTGGGGGTAGTATCCGATCAAGATAGAGAGTCGACATCATTTTTATTGAATTCGCCATACTCAAATAAGTAAAAGGCGACATTATCAGCGGTAAGGATCAGCTTCAAGTACCGAAAATATTTTATTTCAATATGATCCCAATGCCGTCCCATTCAAATTTTTGGCTTTATATTTGCGTGAAGAGTGTAAGTACCAAATATAATTTTTTCAAAAATTTGAAAAAATATTATTTTGAGATATTTCAAAAAGATAATTTTCAAAATACCGGAAAAAGTTTTATTCTTACTAATAATACCATCAAATTAAAGCCTCATTAAAGTTTTAGTTTTAAAAAGCATTTTTATTTATTACCTTACTATCTATCTTAATATAAATTTAACTAATGCTTAAAGTTAATTATTCTAGCCTATTTTAATCTATCTAATTTACTGGCCCTCAACAGGAACTCTAAATTAATCTATATCTTAAAATTTAACTTATGCCTTTCAGCTAAGACTTATTTAATATTTATTTTTATTTTATAGAAAAAAAAAGATCGTTATAATGTCTAAGAAAAATTTGAGAAAAAAAAACTTAGATATTATAGATATATGCCACTACAGACTTGGGCCATATCTCAAATTGAAGATCTTAGTCAAAAGACCTAAAACTGAGAAAATGGTCTGGAAATTTCAACCGGAAGTATATTTAACAACAAAAAAGAGATTTCTAATAAAGTCCATATATCGGTAGCCTAGAGGTAAGGCGCTGGAATCCTATCCCGGGGAACCAAGTTCAATCCTCGGCCGCACAATGGTGAAATACAATTTTTTTTACTTCGGTGTAACATGTTTTTTATATTATTTAATAATAATGATACTCAGAAGAACATAAACATTTACTTAATTGAAAGTGAAAAAATATCATTTTCTTGATTTTTATGGCTCTTCGGCGGCTTTATAAATAATTTAAAAATTTCGCGGAAAGTATTTATTTGTTTATATGCATATTTTATATGCTGCTCATTTTATTAGTTTATAGTCATGAAAGTGATGCTGTAGACCAAATAAAATAAATGGTTAAAAAATTTTTTTTTAAAAAATTCTTTTAATTAACTAAAAAATGTACTGAAAAGTAAAAAATAAAAAATATTTAAAAGAAAGCGTGAAATTTCAATTTTAATGAAAAATCAAAAATTGAAAATATAACTGCAAATCGCGTGAGATTTACCATAACCCTGAATTTTTTGCTTTGTTAATTTCAAATTCACATTTTTCTTTATAAAATCATCTTTTTTCATTTTGTTTTATTTTTCAATATATTTAAGATTTTATGTATTAATTTATAAGGCGTAGTAAAAAAAATTAATTTAAACTTTTGCTCAATTCACTTTGAAGTTTTGCTCAATTCACTTTGAAGTTTTGCTCAATTCACTTTGAAGAAAATTCTAACAAAATTTTTTGATGAAAAATGCGCCATTATTTTAATTAACTTTTTCATTAAAATTGAAATTTCACGCTTTCTTTTAAATATTTTTTTATATTTTACTTTTCAGTACATTTTTTAGTTAATTAAAAAAAATTTTTTAAAAATTTTTTTTTAACCATTTATTTTATTTTCTACTTTTTAGTTTATTATATGTATTCCGCCACAAATTACGTCACACAGTTTACTTTATTCATTTGATACCCATGTCGTGGGCTCGGTTGAACATTATTGCAAAAACGGCCGCCATCTCGGAACCGTCTTCTTGATTTTTTTACAAAAAGGTCAGATTGCATTTAGTACTTATACATGATGAGTTGAACCCAAGTTTAACCCCAATCTAACTACATCTAAACGGGAGTCGAGTTGGGTTAAGGTTGACTGAACTCGACTCAGTTCTGCTACCTGGGTTGAGTTGAAATTATGCATACGGACATGAGTTCAGTATTTGAATAGTTGAATTTAGTTGACAGCAGCATCCCTGTGTTTGTTTGTGATTTTTTGTCACGTGTATTGCTTCTTTATTTTCAATTCACCCTTAAATCAACTATTCATCTCATCATTCATACACATTAATTATTACCCGAACTACGAGTGTGTGCAGAATTAGAACTTGATCGGTTATATTTTCTACTTTTTAGTCTATTATAAGCTCTCCGCAATTTAGTGTTGGCCGCCATTTTGAATTTGGAATGACGCCACATAGCTAATTGTGTTCTACCTGTCATATCCTTTCATTTGATACCCATGTCAGAGGGCCGCGGAGCACAATTTCAAAAATCAGCCGCCATTTTGGAACCGCCATCTGGATATTTTATGGCCAGATTGCATTGTCATCCAAACTAAACGTGTATGCAAAATTTCAGCTCTATCTGAAACCGAGAACTGGTTCAAATTTAACTTCCAAGATTTGGTCACATACCATGCAAGTTAAATAAAAGAATTTAAAAAAATTCAATTTTATCTAACTTCGCTGTGGATTTGTCACAAAAAAATATCTATGATTTAAACGAAACATTTGGTAGGTTCATGAAAAATGGATAATCACAGTTATTAAAATTATTAGTGAGTGTCAGTAGATATAAAACGAAAAGTAGATTTCTAATTTTTACCAGGGAATATACACGCTTACTGAAATGAATGAAAATTTAGAAACTTAATTGCACGAACGGTGTATTTAAGACCGTCCTTATAGTCCATGACTATAAGGAACTGATTTTTCTCAGAATTTTTAATATTTTACAAAAATTTTACCAACGGTTTGCCCCATATCTAAAAATTTTTGCAGCCCTTTGTCTAAAAGCATATTTTTAAGTTTTTATTAACTAAATTTGTATGTATGTATCTCTTCAGAATAACAACAAAAAATTATAATAAACTAAGCCTTCGTCACCAAGAATTGAACGCTAGACCTTTCGCGCGCCAATCTAGCGCCTTCCCAATACTCCAACTTGTAGGAATGCGGCAATAAACGTTTTTATTCATTCTTACGTACAAAGGTACATTCCAATGCTAGATTTGTATAAACTTTCGAAGGAAGTAAACACTGATGTATGACAACAGATTTTCTATTGTTTATGAAATGTATTTTGTAATATTGGCATAGATGGAGTGTTCACTAGTCTTTGTCATAGATCGGGTGCAATTAAAATATATTAATTCTTTCAAATTCTTGGCGGGTAATTATTGTATAATTCTTTCAGCAGCATCTACATGAAAGATGCGTTAGTTTTTCAAGTTATTTGTTGGAATGTTTTCGTGATTCTTCAAAATCTCCACTTTTATATTGTCATCCAGTGAAGTGTTATTCAACAGAAAGGATGCCATGAAAGAGCGTATGGCTAGTCTCTAGGCACAACATCCCACAAGTTTTAACTTGCACAAATCGACGAATCGTTTATGTGAAAACATTACACTGTTGTGAAAATCGTTCCTGATATGTTTTTGGGGTCGCTGATTACGAAAATCGGGGTCCCACAGTCTTAAAATATGCATGTCACCTTTAAATATGCTTAAAAACTCCCTTTTTTAAGGGTTTTCGCGATAGTTTTAATTATAATCAAAAACAATCCAATAAAATACATTTTTTGCAATATTCATATTCAAAAGTGGTTGATTTATAACAAAGCAAATGTTATGATAAGTTTGTAAAAAATGTTTTTCAACTTTATGCTTCAAACTCGGTTTAGTCAGCTAAAATAAATTATTTTCAACTACGCCTAGAAAGAAGAATTTGAACAAAGGTTGATTGTTTTTTGCATTTCTTTTTGCCCCCTTTAAAATTAATTGGCTCCCTAAAAGATTCTATGGGACGAAGAAATCAGGTAATTGGCTAGGTGGCCATAAAGGGTGACAATACCATACTCAAGTAAACTGGCTCTCGTTCGCGTAGATAAAGCGGCTCGCGTAGGTAAAGCTTCATTGGATGTGGTTGGCGGACTGCTTGGTAAAACAATACTTGGGTTTGGAATAGTCTATGCCGATGCGGATGCAATTATTAATTATCATGAATTTAGCGGGAGCGGAGCATGCATTAGAGCTGGTGCAATATCCAAGCGTCCATGCGTTCAATTCGTTGATAAATAATATAGAAGTGTGTGTACTCAAATGCGACCTGACGGAATATGCCGTGAATGGAATGCATGCCACGCAAAGGTCGGGCTACTTTCAACTTTTTCTGCAATGCCGAATTCGAAATAGCACACACAATAAACGCAGGCACCTTGCATGCACTCGATTTTCAAGCTGTGTGTGAAAGCCGGGACGGAAAAAACCATGCAATTTTATGTCATATCATGGAACCTCTGAATGCAATGCATGTATGTACATATATACATATGTGCATATATCACCAGCTTACTTCCATGAGGCGAATGTTTAGATTTTCGTTCCTGTGGCGGTAGCATCCATGCCTGTGGCGCAAGCGTGCATATCCGTGTGGCATGCGCACTTATGTATATGCTATACGTACTAGGTGTACCGCGTGTATGCTTTTAAGAAAATAAGCTAACAAAATTATTTTTACTCGGTTACTTTTAGCTTTTAATGTAAATAGGAATTCATAAATATTATAATTTTCAAATAGTATTTGTATCAAGTCCGTCAGTAGATTCGTCACTATTCTTCCTGCCACTGTCGTTGGCCTGCATTTTCTCTAAGCGTACTATTTATCCGACAGACTTTCCACTATGTCAAGAGAGTCCACTCAGAGTACTCACTTAGGTTTTATTCACACCACCCAGAGTCTCCGTGAGAGTAGTGTGATTAGATTAGGGACACTTCTTTCGATGAGACAATGGGAAGTTTTGAAGGGTGCACTCGCGCTCTCGCCGGAGCGTTGAGGATTTACTGGCATCTTTAAACTCTGGATGACTGGGGTTGTCCAGCTCATAAAAATATTAAAGACGAAAGTATAAAACTCTACTTTCTATATAATCGGGATATCCCACAACGATGCGGGAAAAAAATAACCTACTGGGAAATCCCGCGAGATCGAGCGAGAGCGCGACAGTCGCACATTCGATAGTGTTGTCTCGGCGAGACTAGGATTTTTTACTGTCGCGCTACTCTCGCCATGGGGCAGAAGCTGTTGCCTCGCGTGTTGTCTTGTCTCGCATGCGATAGTGCGAGAGTTGCAACACTAGTGTTGCATCTCGTGAAACTCTATTTTTTCACTAATATTTCAACTTCAACCACCTTTTTCTCCAAAGAATACGTAGTTAACCTATATTTTTTCCAAAATTGGAAAGCTTAGACAATTTCCTATGAATATTGTTGACACATCATACCAAAACAAAGGTTCCGAAGTTGATCCCTTTTTTGCCTAAGTTGACTAGACTAAATTGGTACCTACTTTTCGGCAAAGCTCAGGTATAAAAGTACTAAAAAAGGACGAAATAGAGCCAATTTTACTATTAAAAATGCTTCTAACTTCAAAAGTAAACGCCGTAGCGTAAAAGTGGCCGGACATTATTCGTAGAAAATTGTGCAAGCTTTTCAATTTTATAAAAAAATTTATTAACTACGTATTTTTTGGAGAAAATGATGGTTGAATTTTAGTGAAAAAAAAACAAGATTTTGACTTTGATGACTCAATTTTAGATAGGTTGGACGTATTCTCCGTAGCTTGCTACCTTACTAATGAAAATATCTCATCAAAAATACAGGGTGATATATAAACCTCTACCAAAAATATTTCAAAACGCCCTAGCCCGTTACGATTCCCCTGACCTATACGATTTTTGTTCATCAAGCCAAATCCTATCCATCGCCCCGCTGTCAGTTTCAGCAAAACACGCTGTATAGAAAATTGTTGCTCAGATGGTGCCAAAAGCTCTCGGTACGCCATTTCGTTTTTACTACCATTTGAAATAATGCGTACTTACCATGAAATTGCTTGAATAAGAAATGAGTGAATATTTCTTCTAAATCTGACCACAGCTGTTCACTGAATCATTAGGTGTTAGGCAAACACCCCAGCTAAAGTATTCAGAAACAGCTGCGTCAGGTCAGGAGCAAATTAAAGTTTAGAAATAAGATTTACACTGCCTGCCCCACCATAGATTTGCACATGGGAACTGTTTGCTGAGTATATTTTACCCCATGTATTCACTGAGCTATGACAGTAGGAAAAAACTTCGTCAAAACGTTGTACAAGATACCCCACTTATTGGCGTATTAATTGCGCTCAAATTTAAACATCAATTTCTTCAATTTAAGATCCAGTATCCAACTCATTATTCAATCTCAACAAAATATTTTTTGTTGCGTGTTTATAATTATTATAATCTAAATTGATTTTGGTTATAAACAAAATTTTACGAATGTCGTTCTTTTGAAAAGCATTTGTATGCTGTCTATAAGTAACACATTCCATTCTTAAAACAGGAAATGAAGGAGAATGCATGCAAAATTTTGAATAAATTAAATTGCACTTTGACCTTTTTTTAACGGGAAGGACGCTCTCTAGCTTAAAATCTACTCTATTAAATGTATCGAAATAAAAGCGATTTCCACGTAGACATGATTTAATCTACAACAAAATCAAGTACCTACTAAAATTGATCAATCTTTATCATGCTAAACTTGGTCTCAACATTTCTACTCGTTACATTATTCTATTTCCTGGGTTGTGTTGCGTTGCGAAAATTTAAGGGCTGGCTGTCAAATAAAGTACGTCACGCGCCAGACCATGCTCTCATCAACGCACGTTTCGGTTTAAACAACCCCATGCACTTTGGTCATAACGCTTTCCCTGTTTGGCTGCCCCATGTTGCAAACGCTCACCGAGGAGGGAGCAATCGTAATAAAAAAGGAAACCCAAGTGCAGAAAGGGAGATTTAATCTCATTCACGGCCTGTAATTGACTTTTACGCTTCCCTGATTGAAAAAAGGAGGCTCATGCATAATGCAAGGAAATGTCCTCACTCATATTAGTGAAGGGTGACTATGCACTTTTGACGAAATCAATAAATAGCTATGGCTTCGATTTATTTTATTATATTTATAATCAACACAAACCTGGTAGTTTGTTTGTGAAATTGCTGATTCTGAATCTTTTTGTTGTAATAAGAAATTTAGTAAATTGGTAATATGTAGTCAATAAAGCAGATATAGCCGAAAGGAGCTATTCTTTAAACATATCATTTCTATCCTCAACAGCTTGATAATAGGTTAGCAAAGATTGGCTTTGGGACATTGGTAATAGATAATAGAAAAGTAGATGTGGATTTATTATAATCCTTCTTTTCCTCTCGTGAGAGCCTCAAGTTTCCACAGGAGTTCTCTATCGGGCTCTGTTTTGAGCTATTCTGTCGGTTCCCGTCCAGGTTATGTTAGGATTTTTGATTTCCTTCATTACCGTTCTGCCCCAGGCCTTTTTACGCCTAACAACACCTCCACTTCCCTACGTATTATATTCGAGGGTTGCTTTTCTTATTGTACTATTCTCTCTTGATAGTGCTTCTTCCTTAGTAAAGTTCCATAATTTGTTACTTATTTTTTTAACCCAACAAATTGGAAAACTTGTATCTTCTGTATATTTTTTGAAGTGTTAACTTCTTTAGGCACGATTGGCACTTTTTCGCCGGGGGTAACTCAAGGAATTCGCTACACCCGCACTTTGTTGCACAACCGTTTCTGGACACATGTGGCAGCGATGGTGACACGCGCATTTTTGTTGCACACCTGTTTCTGGGCACTTGTGCCTATGCAGCTGGCTAGAGCATGGACACTTTTGCTTTAGCTCCACCTACAAACAGCAGCGTATAATTCTATGTGTGCGATGTTGCAATGCAAAAGCTGCTCTCAGCATTCATATCATATTCCCGCAATGCAGACGCCGCTCTCAAAATTCATGTCATATTAAGTGTGTTCGATGACTGCTTAAAAAGTTCAGAGCAGAGCTAAGCAGCAGTACAATTGATGTCAGAACGGAAAATAGCAACAATCTCAAAAAACATTTTTCTGCTCAATTTTGCTCCAAATTGCGTTTTTAGAGGTTATATACGAATGTCAATTTTAGGAGAAGAAATATATACCAATAAAACCAATTGAATAGCATCGAAATGTTATTTTTATAAAAATGAATGTGTATTTTTCAATATTTCCAAGTATTTTTCGAACAAATCATTCATAAATCAATTTTCCGATTTTTCCTGCTTTCAATTTGACAATTGTCAAAAGAAAAATAAGAAGAACTTGGCTGCTCTGCCTGCTCCTACAAATTTGGTGGAGCAGAAAAAGTGAGAATTCTCAACCAGGAGCAGGCTCAAAAAACACAGAACAAGGCAAATGGGAGCAGTAAAGATCTGTCAAAAGGTCTCAAAGAACGCAAATTGCTGATTTTTTCTGCTCAATCTTAAGCTGTAATTCTCCCATAAATATCCAATATTTTTCCCAGTAAACCACGAATGCATACAAAATGAATTCACAATACATTTCAGAAATGAATGAAATTCATTACAGTAAGCATTTTGTAAGTAATACGGAATGCATTAAAACACATTAGGCATGTCCTAGGATGAAATGCATTGCTTGTAATGCATTAACAATATATTTCATATAGAAGTATGTAATGCATAAATAATAAATTACAAATAGATTTTATAGATGTGGGAAATGCATTACAAAAGGCATTTCATAAAACTAATAAAATGTATTGAATAGCATTAGGATTGCCCTAGGAAAAAATGCATTGATTCTAATCGACTAAAAATGCATTTAATAATAAAATATTTTTTTAAAACAAAACTTATTATAATTTTATGTTGAACTTTGTATTTTAGATGCCCTGAATTTCTGGATATGTGTTCTACCATGTGACGTCCGTATAGTCGCCCTCATATCTTTCTCGAAAATAGAAAATGAATAATTGTCAGTATGTATGCTATCTGAAATGAGATACGACGATTACGGCGGAATGGAGTGCTCGTGTATTTGGCCCTTTATAATACGCTTTTGAATCCCCAAAATCCTAACAATTTAATACATTGCTTGTAATGTATTTGTAAAGCACTTGTAAGCAGTCGCTGATTGATAACTTTCAGATAGCTTACTTGTAATGTACGGCGAATGCATTTCTTTGTTCTATGCATTACATGTGGTTTGCTGGGTTAATACCTGTCTCATGAAATCACATTTTCCGCTTCAATGGAAAAAGGCGAAAGTAATTGCACTACCTAAATGTAAATCTCCAAGTAGTCTTGCAAACTATCGTCCTATAAGTATCTTATGTTTTTTAGGTAAGGTACTAGAAAAAATAATGGCTTGGCAAATTTACAGCCACTGTGAGACGGGGTCCCTATTTAGTCAGGCACAGTCTGGCTTTCGCAAAGGCAAAAGCTGTGAAACTGCACTTCTGAAGGTTACTACTGACCTTCGAATGGCTCTTGACTCCGGTAATGTTGCTTTCCTCGTTCTTCTGGACTTCAGTAAGGCTTTCGATAGTGTTGACCACATGCGCCTATTTACCAAATTGGCAACCCACATGATGTTTACATCCTCTGCTACCTCTTTAATCCGTAGTTACCTGCAGAATCGTTCCCAGCAAGTATGATTTCATAACTCGATTTCGGATCCCTTACCGATAATCTGCGGCGTTCCACAGGGCTCCATACTAAGACCATTACTCTTCTCTATGTACATGATCTTAGAAGTGTCGTGACAAGCTGCAAACTCCACATGTATGCAGATGATGTTCAGATCTACTTAAACAGCTCCCTTGGACTGGCTGAGAACTGTCTTGCGAACATAAATGCAGATCTCAAGCGTATTTATCAATGGTCTGTGTCCAACCGTCTACAACTTAAGGTAGAAACAGATTGGCGCGACAACTTTTGCCGCGCCGCTCGACGGATTTTAGATTCCGCCTTAGCTAACAGATTGGCGCGGCGCGGACAATTTAACGGAATTTAACGGACGATGGAATTTAAATAAATGAATTTGATATTTTTAATGTAAATATAAATTAATGAATTTATTTTGAACTTTTTTAATTATTTATTATGTGAAAACACATGATCTTTAATTATAACTGTGCTCTTACCTAGAAATAAAAATTTAAGCTATTTTCAATATATATACGTATATTGTTTTTTTTTTTTTTTCAATATTTGAATAAAGTAAAATTTACTTGGAATTAAAAAAGGAAGAATTGAGGTGTTAGATAATGTTTTGCCATTTACAGAAAATTACCTGAAATTTAAAAACTAAAGGGTTTTATTTGAAAGAGGGTGGTTCCATGACTTGTTTTATGGTACTAAATTAGATAATTTTACCTTCAAGTAGGAGATGGGCGGTTTGTTTTTTACATTGAACTGCATAATGACATTTTCCCATGTACCCAAACTTACTTAGAATTTAAAAATTAAAGGGATTGATTTATGATATTACGTTATATAAGTTTACCTGTAAGTAAACAATGGGCGATTTGTTGTTTACATTGGGCTGCATAATGGTATTTTCCATTCACCGAATATTACCCGAAAAATGAAAATAAAAGGGCTTCTTCGGAATTGTTTTTCCCATTTATAGGACCTGCCTAAAATCACTTAAATCTGTTAGGCGGAATCTAAAATCCGTCGAGCGGCGCGGCAAAAGTTGTCGCGCCAATCTGTTTCTACCTTAAGGCTGTAACAGCATAATGGCGCGATAAAATAGTGGGCGCCACTATGCGAGGTATTACCCCCTTAGCCATAAACCCGGAAAATCATGACCAAGGAGCCAACACCATACATAAGAAAAGAAACAAAATTCCGGAACTCCTACGCCGGCCACACGGAGTTATCTAGCTCGCCGGAGGGGTCGTGGGGTGTGTGGCCGGGCCTTACCGCGGTTGGTTCACCACTTACCTGTGCCGGTGCAACTTTGAATTACGCCTCCATCCTTCCCCGGTCATCGTCTGAGCTGCGTCAAAGCCTGAAAAGGAATGACCTCCGTCCCAACCATTCCATAAAAAAATTTACCACCTAGACATTCTAGAATTCACAATGTATTTAAAATGTATTTATAATCATTTAATCGTCTTACCGGAACAATCATCAACACAAACAATACAATGAATAATTGAAAACACAAATCTCACAAGACAATAAATATAGCTCCGTGACAGATATCAATTTCCAGGCTCAAATTAACAAGACTTAAGATACCATTAAATTCAATTAAATTATCCTAGTTATACATGGATGCAGACGAAATCAAAAAAAACGCGCAGTAGTGGTACCATTACTCCTCGTTTTGTACAAACGATATTACAACCAACAGAATCACTTAGAGGAAGAACAAATTTCCCGGAACCAACAAAGAATAAAATATTTCCGACAAGGAGCAAAACAAATTCACAAATAATTATAAAGAAGATTATAAAGTTAATACTAACTACCATTAAAATTATTATTTTAGTAATAAATTTTTTTAAATTAAAGCAAAAAGAAAATTTTTGTTATTTTATTTTGTGTATTTTTTTTGGTGTGTTTTTTGTTCTTCTGATCCAGCTATTGTGGATGCACTATAGGTATTGGCTTAATTACCTGACTATCGAACGGTATATCAATTGGTATTAACGGAATATACAGTTCCTCCTTTATACTAGTGTCTGCTATTGGCCAAAATTTCGACTTAAATTTGTGATTTCCAAGGCAAAATCTTTTCACAGCATGTGTTTTGTCACCATCCTCTGATATTCCAGCAAAACTCGGCAAGGATTCTTGTATAACCGCTTAGCGTAATTGTATCTTTCCAGGCATCCTAGCGATGTTGCTACATTCATTCTGTCTATCATTGCACCAACGCATTCTTGTTTATTGTCAAATTCAATTGTTACAACAAATTTTTTTTAGGTACATTATAAAGTTTCGAATTTGTTACATTATTTTTAGCAGATCCAATTTTTTCCTTTTTTTATTTAATTTTCAATTTTTCCGAACAAAAAAATTTTTGCAGTAAATTTCTGCATACGTCAAAATTCGAACTCCATTTCCTTTTTTTCTCTTCTCCCCGCCTACCTTTTTGTTCCGAACAACTTTTACATTTTCTTCCCCACAGTAATTTTTAGTCATTTAGGAATTTCCGTGCAAAACTGACCGTTACAAGGCGGAATCTAAAATCCGTCGAGCGGCGCCGCAAAAGTTGTCGCGCCAATCTGTTTCTACCTTTAATGCTTCTAAGCTCTAAATCCTGTTGCATTCCAATGTATAGGAGTAAATTAGTTACCGTCCGTTTTCCTCCTATCGTTCTTATGAACACGGCTACCTTATCAAACGCGTGTCATTAATCTAGGCGTTTATCTGAATTCTCAACTTACCTGCTGCGATCATATTTCTCATACATTGTCTAAAATTTATGGTAACTTACGGCGTCTCTGGCTATACGCTTCCATCCTACCCTTGGGCTCGCGCTCAAAGATAATTAAATCTCTAGTGTTACCATACTTTACTTATGCTAGGTTGGTCTTTCCTGTCCTTGATGCTGCATGTCGTGGTAAGCTTAATGTTGCCTTCAACGACTGCGTAAGGTTTGTCTACAGTCTTCGCCGATGTGATCACATCAGCCCATATCGTTGTTCCCTTCTGGGATGCACCATTGATGATTATCTACTCCTCAAGGCATTGACTTTTGTTTATAAGCTTCTACATTCCGACCGTCCATCTTACTTACATGAGTATTTCCGAATTGGACGTACATCTAGAAGATCGTTATTTATACTGCCTTGAGTCTCTTTCTTGGTTGGGCAAAGATCTTTTTTTGTTCATTCGCTTGAAGTTTGGAATAGTCTGCCTATCTACGTACAAAATGCGGGGTCGTTAAATATGTTCAGGAAACGCGTCTTAAATTTTTGAATAACCAGTAATATCTCTTCAACTACATTCTTTTTAATTTTAAATTTTTACTTGTTTATTTTTGTTTCTTTTCTCACTTTTTATTAGTTCACTCACTCGTTCCGCTTTTTATTAATTATTGTGTTGTAATTATAATGTACATGCGTTTTTCAGCGTCAAAAGATTATGTAATCTTGATGTACAGTTCATGTATAAACGAAATAAATAAATAAATCGAACACATCTATTGTCGCACACATTAATTTCATATTCTTGCAATGCAGACGCCGCTCTCAAAATCCACGTCATATTCTCGCTCACATTCTTTTCATATTTTCGCAATGCAGACGCCGCTCTCAGCATTCATTTCATCCTCTCGCACACCATCGCTGCTGTCTGTTGCTGGAGCTCGACTAAATTTTACTTACATATCTGGGGCACTTTTAGTCGAGATCCAGCAAAACCCTCTCAACTACAGGCCATGAAGGAGAGTTTTTCGTGGTGTTGGACTCGGTCCAAAAAGTCACCGGAATAACATGGCATACACACGTATGGGGTAATTTTTGTTATATTTTTGCAGTAAAAAGTGACAAAATATTGTATTTTAACACTTTTAACTGTACTTGGATTTAACATTGAATAGTTTTTTAGTGATTTCATTAAAAAAAAAATGGTGATTAAGTGTGTTTTAAGTGTTCTAATTGTTAAGGCGATTAACTTTTTTTACATTCACGGTGTTTTTTAATGTTTATTTACAAACAAAATGTTGAAAATATAATTTTTTGTGTAGTAATGGAATTAATAGTGATTTTAAAGTGAATAATACATATACTCGTATTATGAAATTATTATTAAAAATATAGGTGTAGAAAATACTTTTCTTATTCACTTTTCCTTTCACACTTTTCAGCACTCATATGTTTAATAATAATTTCATAATCAATTAATTAATGACTTTAAAATTACTTTTAATTAAATATTCAGCATATTTTTCCTTAATAAACACAAAAAAAAACACCGCGAAAGTAAAAAAAAATGATCATCTTAACAATTAACACACTTAAAACATACTAAATCACTAATATTTTTGAATTTTTGTTATTAAATCACTAAAGAACTAATCACTGATAATCCATGTATAGTTTAAAGTAATAAATTACAATGTTTTTCCCCTTTTTACCACAAAAATATTACGAAAACAATCCCGAGCCTATTCCGCGCCATATAAATTCTAACTAAATGTCAGATTTTTTGGACCGACTTCAGCTATGGTTGTATTAGTTCAAGACAGAACTTCATGGCCGGTAGTTGAGAGGTCTTGGATCCAGCAACAGACAGCAGCGATGATGTGCGAGAATATGACATGAATTTTGAGAGCGGCGGCTGCATTGCGAGAATATGAAATGAATGCTGAGAGCAGCTTCTGCATTGCAACATTGAAACCCAATCCCTTTCGCCAAGGGCGGGCTATTTTACCTCGCACACATAGAATTATACGCTGTTGTTTTTAGGTGGAGCTAAACCAAAAGTTTCCATGCTCTAGCCAGCTGCATAGGCACAAGTGCCCAGAAACGGGTGCGCAACAAAAATGCGCGTGTCACCATCGCTGCTGCTTGTTGCTAGACCTCGACTAAAAGTTGCCATGCTCTAGCCAGCTACATGGCTGCAATATTTAATTATTTTGTTTGGATTAATCGCTTTCGCCGACATGGAATACGTTTCGGCGTTTCGCCTATTCGACTGGGCATCTGTATTTTACTTACATATCTGGGGTAGTATCCCAGTAGGGAAAATCGCAAGTATTTACTGTGGGAAGTCGATTTGGAAGTACTTCTTTATTTACTGTTTTCTGTAATGACTTATAAGTAATGCAGAGGAGAATGGTTTTTTGTGACCAAGAGTTTGATTCCGCCCAAAAGCGTGTTGAAAAACTTCGTAGCTGGTCGTTTTCTTTGTTAATCATCTTAGTTATCACAGCAATTAAGTTTTTTATCTTTAATGTATAAACATATCTGTGGTAATAATGAAAAACCGCTTAAGTCTAAAAACATGATTTTACACCAGACCGATTTTAAGATTCAAAGCAACTTTTGAAAAATGTGTGTTGATTTAAAACTGAAAGGCTATTATAATCTTGTATTTTAATAATTTGAGAATAATTTTCCTTGTTTTCCTTATCATAAATAGTGGTAGTTTTTATAATAATACTTAAAAAAAAACTTAAGCGGTTTTTCCATATGTGAAAATGAAAATTTTGTAAACCTTATTTCACATAAGCTCTTATTCCAGAACGGGTTTAATTGGATTTCGCGTTTTAAATAGACAAACGAGTATAGCGCCATCGATTTGTCAGCTCTAGCTTCGAGTGCGAGCACATTTCATCTGGAGCTGAGCAAAAGTAGCTTGCTCCAGAACAAATTCGCTCTAACATAGAATTGGTCTGATTCAATTTCGCTTGCTCTTCGATTGAATTTTGCTCCCTTCAATATTTGTTTTGATTAACATTTACACATTCTTGTGTTCTGAACATATGTATTACTTCTCAGAAAAATTTACAATTTTGCTTTAATTTCTTTGGTATTTTAAATAACTGTACATATCCCGCGTCAACATCTAATGATTATTCTATAGATTTTTCGACCATTAATAATTTTGTTGCATTATTATTATAATTTTTTTTTATTTATTTAATCTTCACAACATGAATAACTTTTTAAATTTTAGAGCACTTTTCAAATCAGTCGATATGATACAGATCTAAAAACTTGCTCTTTCTGATTTTTGGTAGAGCACTTTTGGGCAAATCGATGACAAAATCTTGGTTTGCTCTTAGAGCGAGTGACAAATCGATGACACAGCCCTCAGAGGGAGCGTCAAATCGATGATGCAATCTGCTCTAAAAGCACTTTTCGAGCAAAAAGGGCAGCAAATCGATGACGCTAATAGTCTTTTATTCCTTTCAAATATCTGCGAAATAACAAAGAATATCTATTCTTAGCGTGAAAAGTATTAATTAAAAGACTTAACTTCAGAATTCTTTAGAGTATTGTTTTACGTTTATTTTTTCAAAAAAGTTTACAATAGAACATAACAACTAGTTGGGATGTGGGTTCGACCCTTTCGGTCCACACGATCAACTTCCCAGTAAGATGGATGTTGAATATTATGAATGGATATTTTAATAATAAATGAACAATAAGCAATATAGAATATATCTATAATACCGAGAATTTGTCACAATTGTTTATCAATATTTTCGCTAAAATGTCAAACTAAATGTGCGCACTTACAAGATTAGGATGACGCAAATGTATATAAAATTGATGTATTAATGTTTTTCGGCACCTCAATGAAGTCGATATAGTTTTTAGTTCGCGCGGTATCGTGCAGGTACAAAAATCACTTAAGTCATTTAAACCAAAAACCCGCTCGACCGAATATTATAAAAATCTTTTCAGATAATATTGTCGCTAATACGCTTCGAACGGCACCTCAAGTAAGTCAATATCTTTCGTGGTTCGGGCGATATCGTGCAGGTACAAAAATCACTTACTTCGCTCAAACAAAAAAACGGCTGGACCGAATTTCATGAAATTCTTTTCAGATCATATTTCGGTTAATACGCTTCGAACAACACCTCAACGAAGTCGATATCAGTTTTGGTTCGCGCGATATCGTGCAGGAAAAAATGACCACATCCGTACGCACATACACACACACACACACACACACACACACACACACACACACACACACACACATACTTCCTCCCAATTTTTTGCTTAAAATGCTCCTGGGACCTTGAAAGATGAAAATACGTTGAAATTTTCGATTTCGATTTTCGGACCGATTACAATAACTTCCTATACTGGAAAGTTAAAAAAGTAATTACTCTTCATGAGAACGATAAAGTTTTAGGTGGCAGTTTCTTAATATTGAAGAAATTCGAGATACTTTAAAATAAATTTTTCATCTTATAAAATGATTTTCAATTTGAGGTGCTTTATTCTGATTCAGCTTCCACTAAATCTGAGTGTATATCTGGAGTTTCTTCGGTTCCAAGGTTTTGATAAAATACATGGAGACAAGGATCGATCATTGGCAGAAGGGACAAGATATCCTTTTTCGCTGAAATTTTCACTTCTTTTGGAAACTTAGGAACATCAGCTATGCTTCCAGAATTCAAACCTCTTTTACAAACATTTAATACCTCAAAGGGCTCATCTTTATTTAAAGACGTATTAAAGAGTATCTTCCCAAAATTGCTTTTTGAATACCTGTGACGTCACTCAGATCTTAGTTCACAAAGGAAAAAAGCTTTCTCGCGACGTCACTCAGATCTTTTCTCATATAAACTAGTGGGATGTTGTGCCTAGAGACTAGCCACTAATTACGCTTTTTCATGGTATTCTTTCTGTTGAATAACACTTCAGACTGGATGACAATATATTAAGTGGAGATTGTGAAGATTCACGAAAACAATCCAACCAATAACTTGAAAAACTAACGCATCTTTCAAGTAGATGCTGCTGAAAGAATTATATAACATATTTGACCAATGAACGAACCCAAGGTCGTTCTAATGTAGGGCCGTGGTCCTAAGAAAAATTTTAGTGTAGCTATACCTCTACTGTAAGTGTACGTCCGATGCCTTAGGATAAAGTTTTTCCGGTTGTTAGTTAGATGGCCAACCAGTCAGTTCAGTTTTTACGCATCGAGGACAAACGCTTGCAGTTTCGGCTCTTAGAATTATGATTAATAATAATAGAGTAAACCCTTCTAGAACAGAAGGCGCACTTCTCGGCTGGGCCAAGAAAAATTTACCTACTTAGCACAACCAAGCGCTGAGATGAGGCTCTGGTGAGGACAACTAAGCATGCAATAATAAAGTTAAAAAAATCCAAATTACATGTAACCCACGCAAGCAAAAGGAAACATATCTAACGGCTAAAGAGATTAAAAAGACTCCTTTTAAGGACATCTACTAATACTCACGCTAAGCATATTAGTTAATAGTTTAGATTTGCATCCGACGGCGCGGAAGTGAGTGCGGATTTGACACTTTGCAATTCTCAAATTCGCAGTCGCGGATTCAATTAAATCAAAAATTCGGAGTGAAGACTCACACGCTAATGAAATACCCGATGTCGGATTTAGGCGCATTTAAAAAAAAAAAAACATTTATTGGTAGAGTACAAAGATTACACATCTTAACTGTACATAAAAAAGAGGAAATAAAAAATATTTGAACAATTGCTAAAATAGAAAAGAATGATAGCAGAAGATAAGAGAGAGAGAAGGAGAAAGAGTGAAAAGAAAGAAAGATAGAATCAACTAAAGTGGTCTTTTAAAAGCTTGCTGAAAGTTCGGCTAGATGTCGCGCTCCGAATACCACAGGGCAAAGCATTCCATTTACGCGCAACTTGGACAAAATAAGAACGATCACCAAATGACGAGTTACACCTAGGAATCAATAATGTTACCTGCCTATTGGATTGTAAGTAATGTAGTTTCTCAAACAAATAACGTGGACACATTTTATTCATAAGCTTAAAGATAAATTTTAATTCGTGGTACGAGCGATAGTTTGCAAAAGTAAGACCCAATAAGCTGGATGCATATGGTGTAATATGATCATGCCGTCTTAGCCTATAGACGAAGCGAAGACAATCGTTAAATGCAACTTCCATTTTTCTCATACACACTGAATCAAGTTTCGGGAAAATTAGACTACCATACCTCAGGTGAGGCATGATTAGAGCAATCACAAGCATTTTACGCATATCAGGTGTGAGAAGGCTAGAGTTTACCCATAATTGACGTAAGCATCCATAGACTTTTTGAAGAACTCTGCTCGTATGACTACAACAACTAAATTTAGAATTAAACACAACACCTAGGTTTCTGACTGAGTCAACATAAGGCAAAATGACATCATTTATTATAATTGGTGCGAGTGTGCTTAATACAAAGGGAGTCTTACTAACCACCAGACATGAAGATTTCCTAGGATTTAGGGGCAGTTTATTATTAACAGTCCAATCATAAATACTCCTCAAATCATCGTTAAGTCTACGAATACACTCAGCGGTTGAATCTATGGGCATACTTATGTAGATTTGCACATCATCAGCATATAAGTGTATAGATGTGCTTTTAATTACAACAGGAAGGTCATTAATGTAAATGCTAAATAGCAAGGGACCTAAAATAGAGCCTTGTGGCACTCCACAGCGTAGAAGTATGGGCTCGGAGAATTTATCCTGGATTTTAACTCTTTGAGAACGATCACACAAGTAGCTTTGAATCAATTTCACAGCAGTGGAACCAAGACCGAAATTACTACCTAATTTCTGTAAGAGCTTTACATGATCAACCGAATCAAATGCTTTCGAGAAGTCGAGTAAAGTCAAGAAAGTTACTTTACGGTTGTCCAAAGCATCATAGATATCAGAAGAGACTTTTAGTAGTGCAGTTTCACAACTATGTCCAGTTCTAAAGCCAGATTGCCATTCAGAAAGAAGACAGTTTTCTTCAATATACGAAATAAGTTGCTTAAAAATTACTTTTTCAAATACTTTCGACAAAAAACATAGAAGACTAATTGGACGGAAATCAGAGGGTTGCAAAGGGGAAATTGTTTTTGGAATAGGTACCACCAACGCTAGCTTCCATTGTGTTGGAAATTGGGAACACGTAAGACAGTAGTTGAAGATATGCGTGAGCACATTTGATACAAACGGTGCGATGATTTTTAAAAACTTAGGTGGAAAATCATCAGAGCCAACCGCCTCGGATTTTATTGAGTATAGTGTAGAAAGAAGTTCATCCTCGCCAATGCAGCGAAATACAAAGCCATCAGAAGTATAATTTAAGTTGAAAGAAGGAAAATTACAGACTGCATCGGAGGTGGAAGAAAAGAATGTATTCAGGACATCAGGATCTAACTCTGCTTTTAGGTAATTTTGACCAACAGCTCCAAGATTACGGAGATTACTCCATAGCCTCTTGGGAGGCAAACTTATATCCAGCAGGTTACTAAAATAGGAGCGTTTAGCTGAACGAATTAACGATACTGTCCTATTGCGTGCTCGTTTGTACAACCTGCGCACATCCTCATTACGCGTTTTTTTATACCGATGATACAAGAAGTCTCTTTCAGCTATTGAAATATGCACTTCACGCGTGAACCAAGGACACCGTCGTGGATAAACCCTTATTAACCTTAGAGGAACAAACATTTCATATAAAGGTCTAATAGAGTCATAAAACGCTTGAAGTTTTTCATTTATATTATAGCTTGAGTAAACAGGATCCCAAGATAACTCTCGACACGCAAACTCAAGTTGCTGCAAATTGATGCGTTTGAAGTCACGAAATGAAATCGTCTGAAACTGAGAAACAGGCCGAAGGTGTATTTTATAGGCCAAAAATAGAAAGTCATGATCAAAATTACTAGGCGGGCTAATTTGGTTATGAAACAAGATTTTCTGAATGTCATCAACCAGAAAATAATCCAATTGTGATAGAACCATTGCATTAAAGTACGTAGGTAAGCTATTGACGATTCCCAAATTAAGCAGTTGGCAAAGATAATTAAAATTGCTTAGAGAGGTACTTGGTTTTAAAGCATCAATATTAAAATCACCACAGGTAATGACGTGGCGGTACTTTCTGATGAGCGTTGAAAGGGCGATATTGAGCTCGTTAACGTTATCAAGGTTAAAAATACTAGGTGGACGGTAAATACCAATTACAATTGCCTTTTCTACACCAGTATTTAATTCGACAGCCAAGTATTGGGCATTTTGACAGCACGTGGCAGAGATTATAACTGAAGATCTTATGCTATGATGAACGTAAATTGCAACGCCACCACCTGTACGCCCTACACGATCATTCCTAAATATGTTGTAGCCAGGAATAGTTACAAGCTTAGAGTTGATACTGTCATTGAGCCAGGTTTCACAGACAACAATGACATGGACACAAGTATTGCAAAATAAGTCATGCAACATATCACTCTTGCTTCTAAGGCTTCTTGCATTTATACATACAACATTGAGACCATCTGCACGCGAAGTAAATATCTTAAAGATCGTTCTTATCTTGTCCAGTGGGGAGACACTAGCCACCATCATATACGAAGAGCAAGCATCCACACCGAACGACCAGCAAGCTCAACAGATAAATAAAATAGAGAAAAAATGGCTTGAAGAATTTAAGCGAGAGAAAAGAAGTGAGAAGAAAAGAAAGAGCAAGAAAATAAGTAATAATAAACTTAATCATTATACTAAATATTAAATAATAATAAAAATATAAAATAGTAAAACAAAAATATTTAAAAATAAGAATATGGAATAAAAAACAAAAATATTTAAAAATAAAAATAAGAAGTAAGCAAAAAGCATTTGTGGTTCCAAATCCACAGAAAATTTGTTGCGGATCACACTTTTAAAGCACGGAAAATGTCAAAGAGAGATTCGCGGTTGCAGATTTGAGAATCGCAGTCTCAAATCCGCACTCACTTCCGACCCACCGGATCTGGGAATCGAGGCCAATAAATCGAAAGTGTCAAATTGAAAAAAAAAAAAAACACATCACACATGTAAACACTAGGTATATATATGTAAAACGAATCTAAACATTTTTCTTTGGATTGGAGGGGCAAATCTAAAATCACCCTTTCGCACCCCGATCTAGCGCCTTCCCATTACTCCAAACACTAACTTGTAGTAATGTGGCAATAAACCTATTTATTCATGCTTACATAAAAAGGTACATTCCAATGCAAGATATGTATAAACTTTAGAAGGAAGTAAACAACTGAATTATGACAACAGATTTTCTATTATTTATGAAATGTATTTTGTATATTTTATGGAAATTGATAATCACAGGTAAAACGAAGAGTAATGTAATATTGCCATAGATGGTGTTCACTATTCTTTGTCATAGATGGGGTGCAATTAAAATATATCAATTCTTTCAAATTCTTGGCGGGCAATTATTGTATAATTCTTTCAGCAGCATCTCCATGAAAGATGCGTTAGGGGGCGTTCAAGTATTACGTAACGCAATTTTTGAAAATTTTTGAAAAACATAAACGAAAAGGGTTGCTAAGTTGGGAGATTTGAATGCCCTATTTTTTTATTTAAATAAAAAAACAATGTTACGTAACGCGTTGTTCGAACCCCCCCCCCGCCCCTGTAACGCATCGTAACGTTTTACAAACCCCCTCCCCCCCCCACCAAAATGCGTTACGTATTACTTGAACGCTCCCTTAGTTTTTCGACAAATCCACAGCGAAGTTCGACAAAATTGAATTTTTGTTTTGGTCTACAGCACCCTACATGACTATAAACAATAATAAAATGAACAGCATATAAAATATGCATAAAAACAAATAAATAATTTATATTATTTCCGCGAAATTTCTTAATGATTTATAAAGCCGCCGAAGAGCCATAAAAACTCAAGAAAATGATTTTTTTGCACTTTTAATTAAATAAATGTTTATGTTCTCCTGAGTATCATTATTAAATAATATAATTTAGTGAGAAATAGAATTAAAACATGCTACACCGAAAAAAAATTTTATGTCACCATTTTGCGGTCGGGGATTGAACTTGGTTCGCCTGGGATAGGACTCCAGCGTCTTACCTCTAGGCTACCGATATATGGACTTTATTAGAAATCTCTTTTTTGTTGTTAAATATACTTCTGGTTGAAATTTCCAGACCATTTTCTCAGTTTTTGGTCTTTTGACCAAGAGCTACATTTTGATATATTTCCCAAGTCTGTAGCTGCAGTACTTTCAGAGATGAAAGTAGGCTTCAGACGGACAGACGGACAGAGCCTCTGTATAAGCTTTTTTTTTGAAAAAGCTAAAAACTGTTCCGATGCCTCTGCGTGGCGTATTGTTGTTTACTGTGATTGATATTAAACTGTAGGGCCCTGTTGGACCACTTTTAAATTTTGTTCCAAGTTTCGTAAAAGAGGTAAATGAACAAGATGAGAGCAAAATATCTTGTGGCGAGAATCCTAACGATTTTTTTACGTTATGCGAGTTATTATGGTGCAATTTTAAATTTTGTGCCCCTGTAGGAATGTGTATAATGAAGAATATATGAGTGAAATATTTTAATTTGATTTCAAACTTTGAGTGATTCAAGTGATTAATTAATTAAAATTAATGATAATTATTAAATAAGTAATGCGTTTTTAAAATGTTTATATTTATATGTTATTAGAATTAATTTGCTTATTGTTTTTTTTTTGTATATTTAAGAAACTTAAAATATTTTTCTGTGCTTATCTTCAAGATGTGAGTTACGTAAGTTATTAGATAATTTTAATAAAAAGTAGTCTGATGTAGTTGAAGAAAGTTAAGCAAATACTCAATACTTTTTGATAGATCTACGAAATGTTGTTCCTTTCAGGAATTTATTGAAAAAAAAAAGAAATAAATTGTTACCAAATTAGAAGTGCCATGTGTATTTCCCGTCCTTGCGATCCAGATGAAAGAATCTTTTTATTAAATGTTTAGCTGATGGGGCGCAATTTTGCCTACTGCACCGGGCGCAAAACAGCCAGGCGCCGTCCCTGCATATAACTAAGAAATTCCTGTAAAGCCTCCATCAGGAAAGTAAAAACTTTATTTGACAACGAATTGAGAAGTAAACTCCTTAATGCAACCTCTGTTAGCAAAAACTTCTGGTCCTTGGTAAGTTCCATCAAGAAGAATTTCACTACAGCTTCAACCCCTTCCTTTACCCACGATGAGAAGGTGATAACAAACAGCAAATCCAATCCATTTATTCTAGAAAACGTACGAAAGATTTGCATTGAGGAAGTCAGAATAAGATTGAGATATTAAAAAAACTTACATCAAGGAAAAGCCTGATATAATGAGGCAGATATAAAGGAATGGAAGAAGTTGTTGATTGGTTGCCTTTTGCCTTACGACAGGACATTCCAGGTTCAGTTGTTGACCTTGGCATTTCAATTTTATTATTTATATAAAGAAAATCAATTTACGTCTATACGAGCGCTTTCCTTAAGTTTGCCTACGAGATGCAACCATGGGTAGGTATGAATTTTTAAGTTTGTTATGCAATATAAATTTCCTTGAAGATAAAACAAGACCTGGAATAAAGGCTTTAAATATTGTTTTTCTAATTGTTACAGGTGAGTGAATCTTTGGTTAACATATATTGTAATGGATTTGGATAATTTAGTTTAACGTTTTGTAAACAAAATTCTCAAAACAGAAAAACGCAATTTCGTCTTTATTTCCAATTATTTAAGCTTAGAATATCATTAAATTTATATTTTTATTTATGTATATTTCAAAGCTTGAAAGGGTATAATAAAATAAATAGTGCGCTATTTTTACAGAGTTTAAGTGTTCACAAAATAACATAATTTTAATTAAATGTAAATTGCACAAAATATTACTGAGGCAGTACCTATATTTCCTCCAAGGCTAGTTTAGTCCTGCGTTTCATCAAAAGGTTGTCCACGGAATTTAACAACACCTTGATAACTAAAGGGCTAAATCCGGTTTTCTAAGTACACGTGCGTGGTTTAGAAACAGCACATAACACATTAACTCCTCTAACACCAATTACAGTCGCATGTTCATAGACTTGATCAAACAGTGTTGTTGCCATACCATTTGTGCGTTTCTCCCCTGAGTTCCCTAGAGATAGCTCTATATTCCCTAAATCTCGTTACTTCTCCCCTAAAATTTTTGAATTGTATTCGATTTGTGTGTTTGCATTCATCCGCATTTCTTTTGCTTTAGTCGGATTTAGCCTTAAGCCTGCTGGACTACTTTCTGTTGGCAGAGTGCTTAACATGTTTTTCAGGTCCTGATGTTTGTGGGCCACCAAACAGATATCATCCGCGTAGTCGAGATCCTTAAGGCGATCCACAGTGGGGGAAAATACCGAAATCGTGGCCAAAACCTCAAATGACCTCTGATGGGAATGGGTCGCTGATTACGAATCCGAAAGCCAAATTATTGTAAACAAAATGGCCGATCCAATATGGATCAAGAAGACGTTGTAAAACCCCAACTTGTCCTTGGTTCTCTTACGAAATCCGCAACTTGATTGTTGAGCGTGAGTTCTTGTATAGACGTTATCGCAGAACGAGAATCCTGAGTTATCTTCATGAATACAAAAATCTTCGTAACTTAATCAATAGCAAAGTCAAATCGGCCAAGCGTGAATTTTACTCCCGGAAACTTGATCCTGCTCTGTCCACTAAGCAACTTTGGTCTAATCTCCGTTCTCTAGGCATTCATTCCTCTGAGCTTAACTCTTATGATGTAGATGTAAACTCACTGAATGCATCCTTTATTCAATCCCCTCCCAATTCCTCATTGTCTTCCTTTTCTTGCTCCCCTTTC
This sequence comes from Thereva unica, assembly GCA_949987705.1. Classification (NCBI taxonomy): domain Eukaryota; kingdom Metazoa; phylum Arthropoda; class Insecta; order Diptera; family Therevidae; genus Thereva; species Thereva unica. The sequence goes on along the minus strand of OX465282.1, from coordinate 35,906,258 downwards.
TCCAATGCTCTATCTTTTGATGGTTTTAATTTTCGTTGTGTTGACTCACCTGAAGTACTTGGAATACTGCTTTCCATTTCGTCCAACAGCGTTGGCTATGATGGAATTTCTCCTCGATTTCTTAAGATTCTCTCCCCTTTAATTGTTGAAATTATCACGCATATTTTTAATTATTGCCTGACAACCTCCCAAGTCCCTTTACTATGGAAAAAAGCCTTAGTGACTCCCGTACCTAAAAAGCCCTTCCCTGCCGATTTGTCTGATTTTCGCCCCATAGCTAAAGTCTTTGAGAAAATTGTATTCACTCAAGTCGTGCGATATCTTGATTCTTATAATTTCCTTTCTAATTTCCAGTCTGGCTTCCGTAAATTACACAGTTGCGAAACTGCTATACTGAAGGTAATGACTGATCTTCGTTCCGCTCTTGATCGAGGTGATATTGCAGTACTTGTTCTTCTTGATTTCTAAAAGGCGTTTGACTCTGTGGTTCACTCACATCTCCTTCATAAACTTAGTCAACGGTATCACTTCTCTTCTTCTTCTGTTCGCCTTTTTTCTTCTCTTCTCTCTAATAGGTTTCAGTGTGTTCGGCACAATAATGCGATATCCTCTTTCCTTAGAGTACCTGCAGGTGTGCCTCAGGATTCGGTTCTTGGTCCTTTGTTTTTCTCCCTTTATATTAATGATCTTCCATCCGTTATCCGTCATTGCTCTTTTCATCTCTATGCTGATGACCTTCAGCTATATATCTCGTGTCCTCCTCATCAGATGGAGTACTGTATCTCTAAACTCAATAGAACCCTATCTCAAATTAATGAGTGGAGTTCTAGTAGTTTCCTTAAACTAAATCCAATTAAATCACAAGTACTTTTCCTTAGTCGTTGCTCGCTGTCCCTGGATGGTTTCCCGCCTATTTTACTTGATAATGTTCCTCTACCAATCGTTGAATGTGCCAAAAATCTGGGTATTGTTGTCAATTCCAAACTTCCCTGCTGTAATCATGTCTCGTTGATGCTCTCTAAAATCTATGGCACTCTTCGTAAATTGCGGCTACATGGAAGTCTGTTACCTTCGCCTATTCGAGCTAAACTCATCAAATCACTTGTTGTTCCTCATTTTCTGTATGGCTCGTTGATGTATATTTCCTTCGACTCATCCTGCCGTCAGCGTCTTGAAGTGGTATTTAATGATTACATAGGTTCATTTTTCATATGAGAAGGTCTGATCATGTGTCGGGTGTCCAAAATTCCCTACTGGGTTGTGACCTCTTTAAATTCCTTGATCTCATGGCTCTACTTCTCTTGCATAAGGTCTTTTATCCCAAAAGTCCCTGCTACCTTGCTGACTTCCTTGTTCCTCTGCAATCCTTGAGATCCATCAAATTCCTGATTCCTGCCCACACTTCCCTAATTGGTAGTCGCTCCTTCTTTGTGTCTACTCTTAGAATCTGGAATAATCTTCCTAGTCACATTCAGAGGATGAGCACGGCCGCAGTATTCAAAAAACATGTATCTATTTTTCTATCTTCTTCGTCTCACTAGCTTTCTTTATCTTTTTTTCTTCACTTTCCTACTTTATTCTTTTTACTTAATTCTGTATTTTATTCTTAATTTTCTTCTTCTTTTATTTCTGCTCTAATTTTATTTTAATTTTAGTTTTAATGTTATTGTAATTTAATTTAATTCTAATTTGTAAATCTAATTTTAAGTTTTTTATAAATCCTTTCTGTTGTTGTAATTCCTGTATGTACTCTAAAAGATGTGAATCTTGTGTACTGTCCAAAAATAAATTATTATTATTATTAAAAAAAAAAAAAAAAAAATGGTATGTGCGGATTTTCAAGGTCGCTGATGACGAATCCGAAATCCAAATTATTGTAAAAAAATGGCGCATCACATAGTTCATATCGATTTATAGGTGCATCATAAAATGCACTAAAAATGCACTAAAATTTACCTTACTTTTGCCTCCCACGGCCTCAAAAAAATCGCAGGGGGCTCTATGACCCCTTAAAATTTGCGTAACAGTCCCTACTATTAGGAAAAAATACCAGAAAAATCCCACCTTGCCTCTAAGGGGGCCAGGGAGCTCCCCAAAAGGCTAAAAAAACAAGAAAACGCGCTATGTGAAAAAAATACCTCACATCAAGGCTAGGCAAAATTAGGAGCTGATTTTTGCACAATGAGTTCATAATAGTTTATACTTCAAGCTCATCGCAGAATGAACGCGGGATTCAGCGGGATTTGGTACTTTTGGTATACATAGCATCAGCTTTATTAACTTCCCAGTATAGGAAGTTATTGTAATCGGTCCGAAAATCGAAATCGAAAATTTCAACGTATTTTCATCTTTCAAGGTCCCAGGAACATTTTAAGCAAAAAATTGGGAGGAAGTATGTGTGTGTGTGTGTGTATGTGCGTACGGATGTGGTCATTTTTTCCTGCACGATATCGCGCGAACCAAAACTGATATCGACTTCGTTGAGGTGTTGTTCGAAGCGTATTAACCGAAATATGATCTGAAAAGAATTTCATGAAATTCGGTCCAGCCGTTTTTTTGTTTGAGCGACGTAAGTGATTTTTGTACCTGCACGATATCGCCCGAACTACAAAAGATATTGACTTACTTGAGGTGCCGTTCGAAGCGTATTAGCGACAATATAATCTGAAAATATTTTTATAATATTCGGTCCAGCGGTTTTTTGGTTTAAATGACTTAAGTGATTTTTGTACCTGCACGATATCGCGCGAACTATAAAAGATATCGACTTAGTTGACGTGCCGTTCGAAGAGTATTAACCAAAATATGATCTGAAAAGATTTTCATAAAATTCGGTCGAGCCGTTTTTTTGTTTAAGCGGCGTAAGTGATTTTTGTACCTGCACGATATGGCCCGAACCACCAAAGATATTGACTTACTTGAGGTGCCGTTCGAAGCGTATTAGCGACAATATAATCTGAAAATATTTTTATAATATTCGGTCCAGCGGGTTTTTGGTTTAATTGACTTAAGTGATTTTTGTACCTGCACGATACCGCGCGAACTAAAAACTATATCGACTTCATTGAGGTGCCGAAAAACATTAATACATCAATTTTATATACATTTTCGTCATCCTAATCTTGTAAGTGCGCAAATTTAGTTTGACATTTTAACGAAAATATTGATAAATAATTGTGACAAATTCTCGGTATTATGCATATATTCTATATTGCCTATTGTTCATTTATTATTAAAATATCCAATCATAATATTCAACATCCATCATACTGGGAAGTTGATCGTGTGGACCGAAAGGGTCGAACCCACATCCCATCATCTACTAGTTTCAAACGAGTAGTCACTTTTTCGATGTATAATTATATGTAATAAACAAACAAGGCAACGTTTTTTTTTTTTTGGAAAAGTAAAATATTCGTAATATTCTACATACCTCCAGGAACCGCATCCATTTTTTCGACTTTCTTTTTTGATGTAAACTTTCAAGTTATACAAATGAAAACTTTTCACTGCGATCCGTTCGCGCGACTTAAATGTTCAGAAAATGTAAGTTAAAAAAAAACACAAAACTTTTCAAAGTTTAAAATAAAATGTTTATTATAACCGAACAACATCCGAACGGATTAAAATTTATATTTTAACTAACTGACAAAACATTTTATAATTTCTTACCTGCTTAAAGTTCTAACAGAAATTTGCTGATGTTATCAAATTCATTTTCTCACGACTTAATAATTTAGATGCAACTTGTTTCAGTTAATGCAACTTGAGATTTTTCTGTTTTACTCAGAATGCGAAGGAGGCAAAATTCTCCGACGTAGAAGTATTTTAGACAACAGTTTGTCGTGGGAAAATGAATTATGATTTCTTATTTTTTGTTATATTTATCTTCTATTTCTTTCCAAAAATTATCTTTGTTAGTGTTAGTATCTACTGAATATCTAACTTCTCCCTCCTTTAATTCAGGATTCTCCTGAATCCTAATGTTAATATTTATTTTATTTTTTCTTTTACAGCATATAAATGTTATTAATATTAATATAATTATAATCATGGTAGAACTTAAACTATAAGCTGCAGTTTTGTAATATTTTAATTCTTTTATTTCTTCAATATTACTTTCTTTATTAAGTACAAATTTATCAAAGGTTAATTTTGCATTGCAAAAGGTAATATTTTCATTTTTTGGGATAACTAATTTTTCGGTAAAGATTCTTACTTTGTTACTGAAGTCTCTATTATTTATTCTGATCGTACAATTATTGAAATTTATGAAATAGTTTCCATTTAGTGTGAAAACCCTTTCATCACAGGTACTTTTTAACTTCCCTGATTTAATATTATTAACAATTATAATGTTTTCGTCAATTAGTGAAATTTCCTCCTCTACTTGTTTTATGAATTGACATTTTCCGAGAATAACACAATTCTTGCTTTTACTCAATTCTTTAAGAGACTTGCCTTCGGAATATGTAAGGACTTTATTATTATGTCTAATTATATATTCGATTTCTGAATTTATTTGTAAATTTTGCGAATTTACAATTGGTAGGAGTAAATTTTTGCTAACCATTATGCTATGAATGGGAATTTTTATTGCAAAAACTATGGATTCATCTAAGTGTTTTGCGACGGCTAAACGAATATTGGAAAGCTTATTGAAATCGATATTGTACGTATTTATCTCTTCATCGGTTAAAATATTTGGTTATAAGAGTCCTAATCTTGCTGAGGCTATATTATTCTGAATATGTTCGACTTGTCTTCCTATATAATCCAATTTAAACATTTGTTCAAGGAAAGCATTTTCGGATAAGATTTTCATTTCTGTACGATTTAAGTAGTCTAATTTATCTAGAATTTTTATTCTGTCTGCATTAATAATATTTTCAATTTGCAAAAAGGTATTATTAAAATTATTGTTAATCTTAACTTGTTGGTTAGAATTCTGAATTAGGTTATGGTTATTTTGATCTACAACGGTGAGATGATTTTCAATAGCCAATTGATCTTCATCATCCATGGTGCCGAATAACCATTAGTACTAGTACCTTACCTCCTATATTTATGAGCCCTCTCTTACTTCTATATGGGATAAGTGTTTTAATTCCACTTTTGATTCTCCTTATTTTATTGCTTATTAAATCCTTATGATCATCTAAATCTAATAGGGCTAAGGTTGACTCTAATTTGTTAACTAGGTTTAAAATTTCATGTGGGTAAATTCTGTGCAGGATGATTTCAAATTGATCCGCTATTTCCACAATACTTACTTTTATTTCTGTATAACCTAAATCGGTCTCTATTCTTTCAATTGTCATTGCCTGCAGGGATATTGCTGGTCTGGTTATCAGTAATATCCATAGGAGTAGTGTCGCCACTATCGCCGGTCTGACCTGAAAATTTAAACGGTCTCTTTATATTGCTTTCATGGACATTTCTTAAATTATATCTTCTGAACTTGGGCTGTTCCTTATGCCTAAGTGACATATAGTTCTTTATAAATCCCGTATCTCTCTGCTCTTGGTAATTTTCCCTAGCTACATTTCCTTTACTTATAATTTTCTCTTTTGTTTTTAACAATCTTTCATATATAACGTTAAAATCTACTTCTCTATTCTGAACTGAAAGAGGTGTAGTTTTGATTACGGAATGGTAGGATTTATTATAGAGTTCTATCGCTTTAAGTATTTGTTCCCTGATTGGTAGTTTTTCCTCTAAATTTAATGCCCTTATTTTTTCCGTTATAGTACCATTGAGTCTTTCGACGTCGGCGTTGCCAGTATGATTATTTGGTTTGGTTGTGTGATACGCAATATTTTCCCTTTCGCAAAATTCCCTAATATATTTTGATCCAAATTCGTTATCAAATATTAATTTTTTCATTTTTCCTCTAATTGATATTATTTGTCTTATCTTTTCTAAAATTGTAATGTGAGTTCTATCCTCCAAATGTAGACTCACTGCATGCTTTGAGAATTTATCAATTACATTAATAAAATTATGCTTACTGTTTGTGTAGACGTCGATATGCACTATTTCATTAATGGTTTTTGGGGTTTCGGTAATCTCGAATTTTTTCTTTATTGGTTTCCTATCGTATTTAGCCCCTGTACAAATATCGCAATTATTCAAAAGTTCGTATATTATGATTTTCAATGTAGGATTATATAGTTTCGTTTTGATTCTCGTCTTAATTCCTTACCGAAAAGGTAGGGACGGAAATACTTGCAACCCCAAACTACTGCCAATAATTCTTTTTCAATCGTGGAGTAGTTTTTTTCGTGGTCATTAAGGGTCCTGGACGCAAAGCAGATGGGGTGGCCTTCTTGTGTAAGAACGGCACCAACTGCTAAATTGCTAGCATCTGTTATAAGCTTAAACCTTTTATTAAAATCTGGATATCTTAATATAGGATAGCTTGTTATTAGTTCTTTGAGTTTTTCAAAGGCATCGATGTAACTTGGGTCGTTCAAATTTATTTTACTGTCCTTCTTCAAATATTTGACCATTGGAGTCGCAATTTTTGCGTAGTCTTTAACAAATTTTCTATAGAACCCTGTAAGTCCTAGAAACGATTTTATTTGTTTCTGAGTACTTGGAAGTTTTAAATTTTGAATGGCTTCTAATTTTTTTGGGTTGGGTTTAATTCCCTTTGTCGTTAAAATATGCCCTAAAAATTCAGTTTCCTTATTGAGGAAGTTGCATTTGTCGACTTGGATCTTCAGATCAGCGAGTCTTAAACAATTGAAGATTTTCTTCAGGTTTAACAAATGTTCCTGCAAGGAGGTACTAAAGACGAGGATATCGTCCATATATACTAGACATATTTTGTTTATATGTTCCCGTAATACTGCATTCATCAACCTTTGAAAGGTTGACGGGGCGTTTTTCAGCCCAAACGGCATTCTTAGATACTCATAATGCCCGAAAGGCGTTGAGAATGCAGTTTTTCTGCTGTCAGATTTATTCATGAGAATCTGGTGAAAACCCTTCGCCAGATCCAAAGTTGAAAAATACTGTGCCGATCCTAATTTATTTAATAAATTTTCAATATTTGGGATAGGGAATTTGTCATCGACGGTAACTTCGTTTAATTTTCTATAGTTGATGACAATTCGCCACTTCTTTTGGCCAGAATTGTCTGCCTTTTTTGGGACTATCCAAAGTGGGCTATTGTAAGGTGAATTACTTTCCGTTATAATGCCCTCTTCGAGCATTTCTTTTATTTGACGCTCTATTTCCTTTTCATGCACTTGGGGATATCGATATACTTTGGAATAAATAGGATTATCTGTAATAGTCCTAATTTCGTGTTTAATTTCGTGTGTCGATGAAAGCACATCGCCCTCTTTGAAGAATAAGTGTTCGTTACTCTTAAGTAACCCAATTAGTTTATCTTTTTCTTCCATATTTAAATGGTCAAGTTGTATTTTTTCTAAGAGTTTTCCTGTATATCCTTCTAACGAGTATATTTCATTAATATTGAAAGGGTAGTAATTTCCCACGAACGGAATTTTATCATTATTTATTTCTACACATTTGGAATCTAAATCTATCTTTGCTTTAAATGGCACTAAGAAATTTTGCCCCATTATTGCATCGTAATTCCTACTTTTAAGCTCATGTACTTTCCACGTTATGGTTCCGGAGAATTTAAATTCTTTCGGCATTGGAGTAACGATCTTACTATAAAATGCATTTGGTCCATTAATACTAATATAATAAACTGGTTCTTTTAATTTTTCCTCAAAAACCCATCTAATACGTTCGGTTTTATAACACTGGTTACTGAACCACTGTCTAGAAGACATCTAATTTTATTTTTTCCTAAAGTAATAGATATTATAGATATTAAAGGGATGCTTGGTTCCGAGGCTCGTTGTGAAAATTTACATCTTGGTCTTGATCTAGATGACAAACCTCCATTGGCTCATAACTCGGATTATTTCTCACTTGTCCCGAACTTTGTCTGAACTGATTAACACTATAATTATTAGTATTGTTATTGTTAGGATTGAAATTACGATACTGCCCTGGTGTATTATAATTATGATTATTTCTAAAATTTCGGTTTCTAAAAGAATTGGTATATTTATTTTTATTGTTATCATCAGAATTATTAGGATTATTCATTCTTGAATCAGGAACACTTCTATTATGGTTATTAACCCTATTGTATGAAGCATTTCTATTAAACTTCTGATTATATATGTTTTCACTTTTATTCGCAATTTTATGTAAATTAGTTTTAAACTTCTTACTTCTATGCTCTACGGCATCCTCGTTATCAAGGAGCTTTAATTTCTCAAATTTATTAAAAATTTCAATAATTGTAGCATTTTCAGGTATATTGCCTCTTAAAAAATCATGGATTTTGCTACTTATTATATCGACTAAATACTTATCATTATTTCTAGGGTGATATGTATCTGGTCTAGCTTCGTCGAACTCGTATAGTTCATTTAATTTATAATTGATTTCCCTAACATTGTCAAATAATTCTCTTAGTGTACTTACTTTTAAAGATCTACAATTATTTAATAATTCCGAATAGTTTTCCCTGGGTCGAAAGTGTAACTTCAGCTCTCGTTTGACTTCTTCCCATCGTTGTGAGTCCACTCCTAAGCGTTGAATACATTTTTTGGCTTCACCTTGGATTTTCTCATTGATGACGATACTCATTGCATGGTCTCTTAAGGGGGTGTTACCGTTTAGAAGTTTGAAAAAAAACGAAAGTTTTTTTGGCGTTTTATTGTACCTTATACTATATACTATCACCTTCCAAAGTCGTTTTTCCATCCGCAAACTCAGTACCCACTTTTTTGCATGTTAATTGAAGTAATCTCAGCTCGCCGAAAACTGACTTTCAGCGCGCGACTGCGTGGTTGGGTTTTATCGCAAACAGTCGATTCCAGGTCATTTTAACAGTAGCAAAAAACGGAGGTTCGAGAGGCCATACAGCGTAGCCAGCAGGACCAAATGACTCGTCAACAGTTTTTCGAAGAAGAGGTACTGGTATCGCTGAAAACTTCCGAAAATGATAAAAAGTCATGTCGAAACTTTAAACGCGTTTTTCTCGAAACCACATTTTTTGAACTGGCCGATAATTTTTCTCAGCAACTATGAGAGGTATCGACTTGAAATTTGGGGAAATGTTCTAGATAGTTTTCATTGGATGCTAAACCAAAATTTTCATAAAAAAATTTTTGTTAAATATTTTTTCAAGCACTCTAAAGGTAAAAAAATGTGGCAAAAATGGACTTTTTTTTTCGTATGGCCGCCATTTTGTTTCTAATCAACATTTTGACTAAAACTGTGGTTAAGCATCCGCGGAATTTATTGCAGATTAATAATTGCATACCCATTTCTGCTTCAGATTACTAGTTCCTGAGATTTCTTATCGGCCAGCAGTGAAAATCAGCGTGACAAGGTCACATTAACCTCTGAAAATTTGTACTTAGAAAATAAATTTGTTTGACACAAATATGAGTTTCTGTTCTTCAAATAATAAGGAACAACAAGCAAAAAACCAGAATATTGCATGATGCCTTGTAGCTCCAAAATATTTTTTTGAAAAACAGCCTAAAATCGGAATTCTAGACGGTAACACCAGAGATAACATAATACTCCGTATAAAGATGCGACAGCTAGAACAAAAAAGCCGAACGCTTTTTGCCTCGGCAGGCCTCTGAGATTGCCTCCCCTTAGCAGCATGCAACATATTCGAGTGTCTAGCTATACAAGGAGGCGAACGTGGTCATGGTCCGCAGCACAAGAGATGCGGTGAGTTTGTGGATAAGGAAGCTAGAATTTTAGGGGGGCAAGGAAAGGGACTGACAACAGAATGTTTCTCGCAACATCTTTCTTTCTTTCTCATCTTTCAAACGTTTTCCTCTAGCTCTACATTGAAGGATTTCCCTGATGCTTTGTATTTTAACTATTTCTTAGAACATTCCGTGTATTTTTTTAATGACTGTCTGAGATCCACTATCAATTTCACTTGATTTCAAATTCTTGGTGAGAGGGTTTGCGATATTTTTAAAATAGGTGATTAGTTGAGGTTTTGGTTACTTTTTTTTATTTTCTGGTATTTCGGTATTGGCTAACTCGATTGATTTTAGAATCGAATTTAGGTAATTATTCTTTGTTTTATTTTATCCAAAATCTGGGACAAGTGCTTTTTATAAATGCTTGTAAAGTTAACTCCCCGCCCACAATAAAAAATCGTACGTCTGCTCAAAACAATTCGATCGTAATTGTTTTGGTAAAAATAAATTAAAAATAGGTTCAATACCTTTATAGGCTTCATGTCCAGTCAATTTTCAGGAAAAACGTATGACAGAAATAATTCATTCTCGGTCTTGCAATTACAGGATTTATCCATTTTAGAGTCCCCTTATCAACAATAATGTTTAATTATTAAATATTGAGCTCGTAAATATATACTGCAAACAATGGGAGGTGAAAAACAATTTTTTTATATTTGTTCTTCTGGTGGAAACTAAAAAAAATAAGTTTTCAAATTTTTTGACTTCCATTTTATTAGTGTTATAAATTTTCAAAAAGTCGAAAATCTTAAAATTTTAACAAATTTTGAAATCTTTAAATTGATCTAGTCCAAAAACTATTTGACATAGAAAGCTGAAAGTAGCACCAATTTCTTCTGCTTCAATAAGGCTTTAATACGTGATATACAATATAGTATTATTAGTAAGAATAAAACTATAGTATTATTAGTAAGAACGAAACTTTTGTTTTTGGACTATCTTTTGGAATAATAACTTGATCGAAAACTATCCCCAAGACAACCCTTATATACTAAATTTTAGGGTTTCACACTTGCTCTATTTGTGGCCCAAAGTCAACCCTGTCAGACCCGCGGATCCCACCCCTACAGCCACTGCTGAAGTTAAATTATTTTCTTATATCCAAAATAAAGGTTTCACTGCCAATTTTTAATGAACAAGAACATATGTATATTAGACATGGTTTCTAAAACATGCCTATCCCTCAGGTAGAAGCCACCCCACCTCTAGGGGATGAAAACTAAATTATTTAATTTTATACCTAAACTTCAATTAAATAATTTAGCTCTCACCGCTAATGGTGCGGGTGATTTCCGATGCCCGAGAGCAGAGGTATCGTTTCCAAAATTTATTTTTAATCTAATAGGTGTATGTTAGGGTTTGTCAGTTTTTAAAAACCGGTTTTTACAAGAAAATTTTGTAATTCGAAATTCGGGGTTTCCAGTAAAAACAAAACGGTTTTAAATTTATACATTGCACTTCTTCTGACAGCTACATTGAGTTATCCGAACAGATATTATCAAACTTATATAATCTATAGAAGATGAGATGTTAGAATAAGTAACGAAGAAGAAAATTAAGACATATGTGTGTATCTATTACAACACTTAATAAGTTCATCATATAGATGGCCCCACTACTGTCATATCCATAGAATTGTTTTTATATGGCAGTGCTAAGCTCAGGAATCACCCTTTGTACCACCAGTGCGTCATGTCGTTTATCGTCATGGTGCAATGTCTAGCACAAGCTTAGTACGGGGGGGGAATAGGTTAAGGGTTATGAGGGTTCGAAGGGGTGTTGGAGAAGAGGACGATGAACCCTGCGTTTGAACTCTTGGATGTTGTATGATCTCGGAAATACTGGCTGCGAGAGATTATTCCACAGTCGAGTTGTTCTATTTACAAACGAATTCATATCTTGTTGAGTGCGTGAAAGGGGGAGTTGAAGGTAGAAGGAATGAGACGAGTGGGCTAATCCAGTGTTGTGGTTATAAGATTGCTGTGGAGGCAAGAGAGCGTTTATTTCGGAGGAGCAGTCGCTATAATAGTAGCGATAAAATTTTGTCAGTGCTGCTACATTCCTACAGTGGCTCAAGGGGTCGATGGTGGAGCAGGCGGTGTCGTCATCAATTAATTTAAGTGCGCTTTTTTGCTCTTTATCTAACCATACCATGGTGGTTATCGAATCGCCGCCCCAAACGAGGGAGTTGTATTCGAGAAGAGGCCGAATGTAGGATTTATAAATAACAGCACGAGCCGATGGCTGGAGGAGGAACTTGCACCTCTTAAGAAATCCCAAGCACTGGGATCCTTGTTTGGCGAATTGGAATATGTGGTCATTCTATCGCAAGTCTTTGGCTAATGTCACGCCTAAGATGTGTAGGGATGTGTCGGCCATTAGTTTAACGTCATCCACTGTTAAGGATGGTGAGGTGTTGAGCTTTTTGTTTCGAAATAAGACAGTACTTAGTTTTGGTGGAGTTGAATTCAACACGATTCTTTTTTCCCCACTCTAGAATGAAATTAATGTCGTTATTAATAGAATTGAACATTAAGGCTACATTCGGTAACATCATCTGCATAACAAATTGCAAAAATCAAGAGTTCGGTAATGAATACTGCAAGTGTCGTTCGTTCGGTAATATCACCTATTGTCAATTGATGCCGAAAATTGTGCAGATAGCGCAGTTTCAATTAAAATTCCGTTTGTGTCAAAATCTGTAGATTATAGTGCTGAGAATCAACTAAAAGTTCCATTAATATATGTATCTATACACAATTCGCTTTCAGTTCCATTTTCAAAAATTCAAACAATTTGTATCAAGAAAATGATATTCGGTAATGTCACAACTCAACTTGCATGAACAATCAAAAATTTCAAATCACATTAGTTGATACAGTTGATTAATGACTACTTTGTCATGCAGAAGACTTTACCGAATGCAGCCATACCCAAATTAGTAAATGGCTATGTTTTTGGCAAATGTTTTTTTATATTGCGTTCATTGAGTACCTAAAAACATTTATTTCTATATGATCCCAATGTCGTCCTATCCTAAATTTTGGCATTATATGTACGTTAAGATTGTATGTACAAAATATAATTTTTTCAAAAATTTGGAGAAATATTATTTTGAGATATTCCAAAAACAAAAGTTTCGTTCTTACTAATAATACTATAGTTTTATTCTTACTAATAATACTATATTGTATATCACGTATTAAAGCCTTATTGAAGCAGAAGAAATTGGTGCTACTTTCAGCTTTCTATGTCAAATAGTTTTTGAACTAGATCAATTTAAAGATTTCAAAATTTGTTAAAATTTTCAGATTTTCGACTTTTTGAAAATTTATAACTAATAAAATGGAAGTCCAAAAATTTGAAAACTTATTTTTTTTAGTTTCCACCAGAAGAACAAATATAAAGAAATTGTTTTTCACCTTCCATTGTTTGCAGTATATATTTACGAGCTCAATATTTAATAATTAAACATTATTGTTGATAAGGGGACTCTAAAATGGATAAATCCTGTAATTGCAAGTCCGAGAATGAATTCCTTCTGTCATACGTTTTTCCTGAAAATTGACTGGACATGAAGCCTATAAAGGTATTGAACCTATTTTTAATTTATTTTTACCAAAACAATTACGATCGAATTGTTTTGAGCAGATTGTGGGCGGGCCCGATTAAAAATAATTTCATGGTTAATTTCCTTACTAGCACGCACGCGCCCGCAGCTAGCATGCATAGCGAACAAACAGGCACGCCACAAAAGTACGTACTCTCCCGCCACAGGTACGCACGCTCCCGCCACAGGGATACACGCTCCCGCCACTGGCACGAAAAGCTAAAAATTTGTACGCTAGAGGGATGCACTCTCCCGCCACAGGTATCCACTCTCCCGCAACACGCACGAAAATCTCAAAATGTGGCTGCATGTACTCTCCCGCCACAGGGATGCACGCTCCCGCCACAGGGATGCACGCTCCCGCCACAGAGATGCACGCTCCCGCCACACGCATGCACTCTCCCGCCACAGGGATGCACGCTCCCGCCACAAGGATGCACGCGGTTAGAAAATCCACCATTTTTCCGCTTTAGAGGTTTCCACGTTGAAAACTGTGTCAAATTGTATAAAAATTAAACGAGGCGATAGTGAAAATTTTGGATTTGTGGAAAAATTCGTAAAAATATGTTATTGTTCTGAGTGTTGTCGAAAAAATTGCACTACATCAAGCTATTATGCTTTATTTAGAAAAGTAGATGTTCAATTTCCTTTTTCAGTGTCATTGAAAATGAATATTCAGCAGCCAAATATCAATTTTAATGATGAACGAATTTCTATACCATATATATGTAAAATAATGAGTGAAGAATCAGATGTAAATCTTATTGACATTGAATGTGTTATTACACTATGTTTTTTTTATAAAGAACCTAAGCGATGCATATGTATTAGCGCCTAGTAATAAGTTTGAGTATGATGAATAATTGTTTTTGATTCATTAAATGCATTCTCTAATTAAATATGAAAAATTCCTATTTGTTTTTAATGCAGTTACTTGAAAAAAATTTAATGAAGAAGTTCGGTTTGATGACGACTTTACATACATATAATACTCTCCCGATTAAAAATAATTTCATGGTTAATTTCCTTACTAGCACGCACGCGCCCGCAGCTAGCACGCATAGCGAACAAACAGGCACGCCACAAAAGTACGTACTCTCCCGCCACAGGTACGCACGCTCCCGCCACAGGGATACACGCTCCCGCCACTGGCACGAAAATCTAAAACTTTGTTCGCTAGAGGGATGCACTCTCCCGCCACAGGTATCCACTCTCCCGCCACACGCACGAAAATCTCAAAATGTGCCTGATGACGACTTTACATACATATATAATACTCTTCTCCATCTTTTTTAAGAGGCGTAGAATTTTTATTCTACGAAAAAAATTTTTTTTCTTTCATTTTAAATTTGAGTTTCGTGCGTACCAGCTGCATGCTAGCTGCGGGCTAGTGTTATTTTCACTCAGGCGTGCATGCTAGCTGCGGGCGCCGTGCGGGCTAGTGCATGCCAGCTGCGTGCTAGCTGCGGGCGAATTTCATTTTTACTCGTGATTTATAATATTCGTGCGTGCCAGCTGCATGCTAGCTGCGGGCTAGTCTTCAGGCGTGCATGCTAGCTGCGGGCGCCGTGCGGGCTAGTGCATGCCAGCTGCGTGCTAGCTGTGGGCGAATTTCATTTTTAATCGGGCTTCTCCATCTTTTTTAAGAGGCGTAGAATTTTTATTCTACAAAAAAAAATTTTTTTCTTTCATTTTAAATTTGAGTTTCGTGCGTACCAGCTGCATGCTAGCTGCGGGCTAGTGTTATTTTCACTCAGGCGTGAATGCTAGCTGCGGGCCCGTGCGGGCTAGTGCATGCCAGCTGCGTGCTAGCTGCGGGCGAATTTCATTTTTACTCGTGATTTATAATATTCGGGCGTGCCAGCTGCGTGCTAGCTGCGGGCTAGTCTTCAGGCGTGCATGCTAGCTGCGGGCGCCGTGCGGGCTAGTGCATGCCAGCTGCGTGCTAGCTGCGGGCGAATTTCATTTTTAATCGGGGGGAGTTAACTTTACAAGCATTTATAAAAAGCACTTGTCCCAGATTTTGGATAAAATAAAACAAAGAATAATTACCTAAATTCGATTCTAAAATCAATCGAGTTAGCCAATACCGAAATACCAGAAAATAAAAAAAAGTAACCAAAACCTCAACTAATCACCTATTTTAAAAATATCGCAAACCCTCTCACCAAGAATTTGAAATCAAGTGAAATTGATAGTGGATCTCAGACAGTCATTAAAAAAATACACGGAATGTTCTAAGAAATAGTTAAAATACAAAGCATCAGGGAAATCCTTCAATGTAGAGCTAGAGGAAAACGTTTGAAAGATGAGAAAGAAAGAAAGATGTTGCGAGAAACATTCTGTTGTCAGTTCCTTTCCTTGCCCCCCTAAAATTCTAGCTTCCTTATCCACAAACTCACCGCATCTCTTGTGCTGCGGACCATGACCACGTTCGCCTCCTTGTGTAGCTAGACACTCGAATATGTTGCATGCTGCTAAGGGGAGGCAATCTCAGAGGCCTGCCGAGGCAAAAAGCGTTCGGCTTTTTTGTTCTAGCTGTCGCATCTTTATACGGAGTATTATGTTATCTCTGGTAACACCCCCTTAATCCTGGAACATCATGTTGGCAAAGTTGGAAAGTTCGCTCCACTGAACTTATAAATTCCTGAACTGTATACTCATCTGAACCATTGAATTTGTTTAATTTGTTAACATAATTCAAGAACTGTTCAGGAGTAAGCACAAATAGCTGCTGTTGACGTACTGGAGGCTGTTGCTGCTGGGCTGCGATCAATTGTTCAATTCTAGCATTTTGGGCTAGAATTTGAGCTTCCTGCTGCTCAATTATATTCCTAATGTTGTCGTTCATTTGTCCTTCCATATTAGCACTTATTTGTCGCTTTCGGTCGAATACTATCTGCCTATTATTTAACATGAACCAGTTCACCAATTTATTATTATTTTACAAGAAATTGATTGTAACTTATTTTTCACTCAATTGGAACTAATTTATCATCAATTATTATAATTTTTCAAAACCAAATCGCTTTCGTATATATTTATTTGATTTAAAATTCACTTTTATTTTTATCAAATTTTCACTTCAGACAGAAGAATAAAGAAAAAAAAATTTTTTCTGTTAAGGGTGTAAAGGTTTGTTTCTCCGCACTTCAAAATTTTATTGTTGTACTTTGTTTTCCACTTTTAGTCACCCAAATTTTCTAACAAACTATTTAAATAATTTGTTACGTAAATTCGAACACTGGATTGTCAATCTTTTGACGACAATCCTACTGACTGCGCCACTTAAATGTTCAGAAAATGTAAGTTAAAAATAAAACACAAAACTTTTCAAAGTTTAAAATAAAATGTTTATTATAACCGAACAACATCCGAACGGATTAAAATTTATATTTTAACTAACTGACAAAACATTTTATAATTTCTTACCTGCTTAAAGTTCTAACAGAAATTTGCTGATGTTATCAAATTCATTTTCTCACGACTTAATAATTTAGATGCAACTTGTTTCAGTTAATGCAACTTGAGATTTTTCTGTTTTACTCAGAATGCGAAGGAGGCAAAATTCTCCGACGTAGAAGTATTTTAGACAACAGTTTGTCGTGGGAAAATGAATTATGATTTCTTATTTTTTGTTATATTTATCTTCTATTTCTTTCCAAAAATTATCTTTGTTAGTGTTAGTATCTACTGAATATCTAACTCGCGCGCGTCGTCGAAAATCTGTCGTCGGAGGTCAACTAGAGACTGAAATATTTCGACAACCACAAGTAGCAAGGGGCTCGGCCTAACGGTTTTGTGTAGAAAGGTTAGTCCCTAAACGATCCCTACCAACCATAGGCTTCAAATTAAAAGTTCATAATTCGACTTTTGGCCAGGATTTCGGGCTTTTCCCCCACTGTGCGATCTAGCAAACCCCATTGTATGCCGCCTGTTCACCTCGCTGTCGGATAATTTTCCATTATGGAGAACTCTGATATATAGGGCTTTTATCAATTCTATTATTTTATCAGGCAGTCCACTTCGCCGTAGTGTCTGCCTGAGTCAAACGTTTTCTCATAATCTACGAAAGCAAGGTAAAGGGGGGATCTGAAGTCAGTAGACTTCACAGGATCAATGTATCCTTCTGGTTGGTTCATAAAAATGTTATCTGTTAAATTTCCATTCAAGTATACTGTTACGTCCATATGTTGAACTAATAGATTCTTTTCTACTGTTAATGCGAGTATAACGCGTACTGACGTGTTACGAACTACAGGTGAAAAAGTCTCCAAATAATTAACTTGATATTTCTGTGCCCTTTGCCACTAATCTTGCCTTATATCTTTCTATGACACCATCCGCGTTTTTCTTCAAGGCATAAACCCACCTACAGCCAATTACTTAGGTTCTTTCAGGCCTATGCACTAATTCCCACGTCTTGTTTTTATTTAGTGAATTGAATGCTGTGTCCATAGCTGATTTCCACTTATTACTGATACATGCTTCTGTTACGGTTAGTGCTTCTGTTACGGTTTCTGGTATCAGCTCTTCATCTTTTGCAAAATGAACATATTCTTTCCGTGTTCTCCCCCTTTTCTCTGTGCGTATCAATTTTGGTCGACCAGGTTTTCGTCGGGTAGCCCCTATGCTATCCGTCTTCGTTGACGATTCCCCATTTTAATCTTCATTAATTTTATCTCTGAAGGCGTTTCTAAATTAGGTATATTAATCACTAAATAATAATAATTAGTAAGATCAGAGTCTTCTCCATATTTTTCTTTAAAAAAAATAACGTCTCTTTCGTTAATGTCCTTGTAGTGGGTTCAAATAGCCTGTACGCTTTTGATTCATCATCATACCCTGCCATATAATATTCTTTGCCCTTAGATTGAACCTTGGAGCGATTTGGCGTTTGGTCCAAAGCAACAGCTCTTGATCCAAAAATCTTCAAATGCTTTACACCCGGCTTACAGCTAGTCCATATTTCAAAAGGTGTTTGGTCCACTAATGACCTAGAAGGAGCTCTATTTCTCAAATAAGCAGCAGTATAGATTGCTTCAGCCCAAAGATATTCTGGTAACTGCGATTCCAGTATTAGAAAACGTGCCATTTCAACTAATGTGCGGTTTGCTCCTTCAGCCACACCATTTTGTTGTGGTCGTGGTGTGTATTGCACATTTAATTTTGTCGTTTTATTCCATTTTTTCCAAGATAGTTTTTGAATTCATTGCTTAGATATTCTTTACCATTGTCACTTCTCAACATTTTTATTTTTCTTCCTGTTACTTGTTATTCCTATAAATGTCGCGAAATGTCCTCCTGCGGGCGTAATTTTCATCGGACCACATATGTCCGTATGAATTAAACCTAATATTTGTTCGCTTCTGTGTTGAGACTGTTATGGAAATTTGTTCTTACTTATTTTTACTTTAGCACACACTTTGCATTCTATTTTCGGCAAATTCTTATTTTTAAGCCTCTCTATGTCCAAGCGGCCATAACGTTTGTGCCATTTTATTACCTCATTTACTAAGCTTTGCTTTTTGTTTAGGAGACAGATCTTTGTATTTCTAGCATTTACTATGAACAGATCCTTCCTCAACTTCGCACTAAGGATTACTTTATTTTCTTTATTCCGTACTAACGCGCTCTGATTGTTAAACTCAATCTTAAACCATTCTCTATTATTTTGTTTATAGCCATAAAATTTCCTCTTAGTTCTGGCACAAATAATACACTCTTCAAAATAATTCGACCATTAGTACAGGTGATCTGCACGATTCCTACCCCTTTCGAATGTACTGCAACTTCCGCTGCTAATTCAATTTGTTGCTTTATGGACTCATCTAAGAATGTAAATGCATTTTTGTAGCAACACATATGCGATGTTGCACCGCTGTCTAAACACCATTCTGTTTCTCGTACGAAACAACTGTTTCTTTGAAGAAAATGACCCAAAAGCTGAAACGGCGTTTGTTTTTTCGACTGCTGCTACATTGACTTGCTAAATGGCCTAGTTTTCCATAATTGTAACATTTCCCATTGAATTGGCCTTGCTGTGTAACATTATTTCGTTTTTTATTATTTCGTTGCTTATTGTTCCTCTAATCATTAAAACTTTCGTGCCGATTTTTGTTACTTAATAGTACAGTCAATATGCAACGAAAAGAGGCTTGCGCTCCGAAAAATGACAAACCGACATTTGACCTTGAAAGTCGTTAGGGGGGCGTGTCAGGAGCCTACTGAAAAATTATGAAAGTCGCGGTGCATGCAGATTTTGAGAAATTCAAAAATTTAATAAAAAAATTTTGAAACGCGTTTTTCTCAGAAAGTGTAGGTTTTAGCGAAAAGTTTTTTAAACAAAAAATGTAGAGGTCATTGCGAACTACATTTTTTGTCCTTGGAGTGACGTCATCCGACTTGAAATACAAAAAGTTGATGGCGCTAAAGGATCAAAAAAGTGTTTCTTTACCATTTTCACTAGGAAAAATTAATTTTTTTACAATAATGTAAATAAGAAAGTTGTTTGTTACAAAATTATCTACAACTTTTGTTTAAACAAAATTTTTATAAAACTTACCGTTTTCGAGCTGTAGGCGAAAAAGTGCAACGGAGCATAGTTAACGGTTCTTTTGTTACTTTCGCCGGGCGAGTCGGCATAGTTTCGACAAAGGACCGGTTTCTAACATCTGCCTAATTCTCTAAGAAGCGTGCGTTTTCAGTTGCTATGCTAGTTTTGGAGAGTAAGGCCTCAGAATTGTGCTCTCTGAAAATGAGTTTCTGTGTTGCTTGTGAGAAAAGTGACTTGTGAATGATAAGAACATCGTGATAATCGCATCGGAAAATTGCTCCAAAATACAATCATGCCTGTCGAACATCACAACGAGTGCCAGGAGGATTATTTAGATGGACGCTGTACTACGGTTCCTGCTGATGTGGAAGCGAATAACTCGAGAAGGTATTTCTATATAGTATTGTTTTTTATTAAAACAATAATGAACAATCGTTTAAAAAAATATATATTCGGCATACACTGCACGTGTACAAAATTACTAACGGGACAAAATTTGAAACGACGCTGATGTTCATACCTGCGCAGCCCCTTCTTTCACTTTCACCTTACAATAAACGATGGTCTAATACGTGATTTTCTCAAAGTATTTAAATACTTTTATTTTTGACGTTCAACTATTTTTATATAATAATTAAAAATTAATTTTTCAATCAACTGGTCTGTATATAACAATTGAAAATTAATTTTTCATTTAACTGTTTTTGTATGTAACAATTGAAAATTAATTTGTCATTTAACTTTTTTCGTATATAACAATTGAAAATTAATTTTTTCATCTAATTATTTGAATAAAAAAAAAATACTACTTTCATGTGAACCGTGCAAGAGCACGGCACGCAATGTACAACTTCTACACTTCGACAAGTTCCAGCTCGAAAACGGTAAGTTTTATAAAAATTTTGTTTAAACAAAAGTTGTAGATAATTTTATGACAAACAACTTTCTCATTTACATTATTGTAAAAAATTAATTTTTCCTAGTGAAAATGGCAAAGAAACACTTTTTTTATCCTTTAGCGCCATCTACTTTTTGTATTTCAAGTCGGATGACGTCACTCCAATGACTAAAAATGTAGTTCGCAATGACCTCTACATTTTTTGTTTAAAAAACTTTTCGCTAAAACCTATACTTTCTGAGAAAAACGCGTTTCAAAATTTTTTTATTAAATTTTTGAATTTCTCAAAATCTGCATGCACCGCGACTTTCATAATTTTTCAGTAGGCTTCTGACACGCCCCCCTAACGACTTTCAAGGTCAAATGTCGGTTTGTCGTTTTTCGGAGCGCAAATTGCATATTGACTGTACTATAACGCGTATGCTTGATCAATATTCGGCTGGTCATCTGCTTGCTCTCGTTCTAGTTGTCTCTGTTGTTCAATCAACAGTTTGGATTTTAACACGTCAATATTCGGTAATACATCACTGCTTTCTATTGCGACAACGAAGTTATCATCTGGTAGTGAGCACAACAACATAACCACAGCTAATTCATCAGGTATACTGATTTCAATCTCACAAAGTTTTTCTAAAATTGACAAAAAAAAAAATAGTAATATGATCCGACATCGATACTCCATTTTTCATCTTCAGCTCCACTAGCTGTCTGAATAGAGTTGCTTTTTGAGAAGGTGCCTTTGGTTGATAAATCTCCTTCTTGGCATGAATCAACTCGGAAGATTTTACCCCAAGCAATATTGTTGCTAAGGCTTTTTCGTCCCAGCTTTTATGCTCCGCAGTTGCTTCATCTTCTGGCCTAATCTCTTTGCAGGCAACTAACGGCCAATATTTTTCATTAATGGTCAACATGTGCTATAATTTTCTCCAATCAATTTTTCAATCTGCTGGCTTACATTAATTTTTCTGTTTATTGCTTTTGGCCCTTTTCTTAATTTCACAATTACCTTTATCTATTTATCCTTCTTTACTGCATGATCTTCGCTCATAGCCTTTGTTATAAGTTTATTTAATAGACTAGTTGGAACCTGGTGCGCCTCGCTGCACTCATAAGGCAATAGTATGACGTGCTCTAAAACAATTGGGAATCTCAAAATCGATGGGCAGTAAGAGTCTCAAATCCCACCACGAACGTACATTCGAAAAGAAAAGTGTAACTAAGCCGTGGTCAGATGCTATGAGGGAGTGTTTTTGCCCGTACACGAATTTCGAAGAGGAAATTACAATGCACGTCCACTAGAATTTTATCCATACACGACATTTTAAAGTGTATGAAATGGTCATTTCCTCGCCTGTGTTTATATTTCCAATCCTTTTGGTGCACACTATAGGTTCCGTTTATTTTGCGGTGAGACATTTGTTTCGTATTTTTGATTCCGAAGTCCAAAAATTGTTTTGAAAATGTTTGACCAGAGGCATCTTCTAGCATATGGACACGCATATCCGTTGGAGCGTGATTTTTTTTCGAAACTGTGCCATAGGTATGATGCTTTCAAGCAAGCGTTAGGCTCATTTACAAGCTTTGATCGAGGTATAACAGCCAAGGTTGTCGATTCGAGTCGAGGTATAACAGCCTTATCAAGCGCTTCCAGCGATGCGGCCATGCAAATTATAATTTTGCACGTTTAAAGGACTGTGGCAATACGGAAATATTTGCTGATGTTACATGTATGTATATGTTTCTATTTGGTTCAAATTCAATCGGACCTTGCGGGCTGAATGCACTTATACGTCCACCATCAAGTAGAGTTGATGCAATTCTCGCTGACGTCACTGCAAATACAATCTCGTTCTGCATTCGAGTTGACGCCAAAATCAAATTGATAAGACATGTTTTGCCTGTACCACCTGTAGCATAGCAAATCCCGCTATTTCCTTTGTCGTAGGATATTTTTGATCAGCAACTAATTGTCTTGCCTGAGATTATACAAAATGTTTTAGCTGATTTACGTTGAATTGCTGTTCTTTCACCAAATCTCTGTTTTACACAGCATTTCCGCCTCGTGTCGAATTTGAATTCTGTGGTTGATTGATATTCATAAGTCCTCTATCAGTATTAAAGCTTCGTTGAAAATTTCGTCAGAATAATCATAGCTGCGTATGCATATAATAGATCTCACACTATGAGTGGAGGTGGTTTACTTTCAATAGGCAACGTCTGGCAAAATTGGGCGAACTTTTCAAATATAACGGCATGATAAAGAGTAATTTTTCCGTAAGAAATATGAAACAAAAAATATGTCCCATGAACCCTTATTGTATGTTGAAAAATCAAGCACCATGAAATCTATGTAAATTTTCAGGTACCAATGGTACCATACATCAAAAAATGAAAGCGATGAACATACGATTATTGAATTTGTCGTCTTTTGACTTCGAAATCTTTTATTTAAGCCATACATGGCTCAAATCGGGACAGGCAGCTTAAGTTACTTCAATCCAAGTTCAGAGAATCGCGTCCTTCGCAGAAAATCTGTTTTTTCAACAAAATTGTACTGCGACTATCCGTAAATCCCTTTCGATCGATGTGAAACTTTGGGAATCGTATCTTTTTCGGAAAAACAAAACAAACTGGATCTGAGTTCCTTAGGAGTAATTTGAAGAGTACCTCCCATACAAAAGTTTCGGATTTTGCTATATCAGTACACTACAGCTACCCGAAGGATTCGAGATAGCTTTATAAATTATAGCCTATATGTTATTCTGATGTATGAGCTATATTATTGTAAAGTTTCATTAAAATCCATTCAGTAGTTTTTGCGTGAAAGAGTAACCACGGCTCGCCTGAACTCAGTCTAACCCAAAAGTTTTGGCACTTCTGATTTTATGGCGGCAGCACTTAAATTAAACTTTCAGAAACTCAAAAAAAACTAAAAAGAAAAAAAGTGTCGAGCTATTTTCGATTGCGAACTTTTGTTCGAAAAAGAAAAGAAAACCGTTAATTCTCTTGTTTATTTCTTTGTTTTATGAATAACGCAGTTCTTTGTTATATATTTAAAAATTATTTAGTACGTATTTACACTTTAATGTAAGCTTCAAATTTTTGTTCATATTTTGTAAAAAATAATTGCTAAGGGGTCGTCCATTAATTACGTGAGGCGTTTTCGGCCAGGAGCGAGCCAAATCTTACTCAATCTCACGTGGGGGAGAAGGGGTCTCGGCAAATATCACTTAAATTTTTTTCAGAAACAGTGTCAAATTGCGAGAACACTAGGTTAAATTAAGTAAAACATGTTTCTCCAATGGGGCTCTTTAGCCATTCACTTACAGGTCGGTCGGCCGGTCACAGATAACTTATTCGGATTGAGGGATGATACTTCAGGAATCCATCTGACAGGCCGTGGCATGCAGGTGAAGTTATAATTTCCTACATACACGCAGGCGAAGACGACAGCTTAGCATAGCAGCCCAGTGGGAAAAAGGAGTGCTGCAAAAGTCATCTTGGAGCGCTCCAAAAGGAGCATAGAGTGCTCCCGTTGTCATACCCGTTCTATATTCTTTTTAACATTGCATGTCATTGCGAGGGAGCATACGTTTTTAAGTTCCCAAAAACGCGTTGTTGGAGCATTATAAAAAATCTTTTAAAAAAAGAAATATTCATGGGCGCCTGTGGGTATGTAATCCAGTATCGAAAAGCTTTTATTTTGTTTATCTTTTGCAATTGCCTTTTTCTTTCCAAGCCCGAGAGTGGCTTTACCAAAGCAGTCCCCTAACTAAACTCTATCAACTTCCAAAGCTGCTTGTAATCCGTATCGAACGAGAGCCGGGCTATTGAGTTTGCTAATGTCACATTTTATGGGCATGAGGATAATTGCCCGTTTTCTTTTTTTATATAAAATTTATGAAAACTCCAAGAAAGCTCCCTTGAGAGTGCTCCAAGTACAATCCCCTGTGCATCGCTCCCAATTTTTCCCACTGGGAGGTTATTAATTGAAGTGCAAAAATGATCATGGCCTCAACGAAAACTTCAAGGCGGCTCCAGACTCACGCCGTGAACACACGCGAACAAGCGCGAACCCGTATCCGGATAGTTTTCGCACCTATCTCGGGGATATTGAGAGTGAATAGAAGTTTAGATCTTCAGGCACGAAGTGACGATAAATGCCCAAACACATAAAGATTTTTGTCAGTTGGATTGCAGGCCCCATAAAGCTGGCGGCTGGTGTACGAGCGGTAATACTTGACCTCAAGGCGAAAACTTTCAGGCCATGGCCTGCCGGCGACCTATGTGTGAATGGGAGCCTTAAGATATGACTAAATCCTACACAAACTCCAGAAAATAGCATCACGGCCGCCAACGGCCAGACAAACGCACGAGACCGCGAATACTGCAGCGTACGAACCAAGTAGCCCTGACTCGCCAAAAAGCCTTTAGAATGTAGAAATACAGGAAGGCATATGCCAAATTTTAGCGTAATGAAACGTTTTGGTAGTTGTGTTTTGAGGATAGGTAAGAAGGAGTTAGTCAGGAGTAAGACCTACGGGGGCGATAGCGAAGGAGACCCAACCTTCGCTGGAAGGATGGCATAGACCAGGACGCTCAGAACTTAGGGATGTCAAACTGGTTGACATAGGCGCAGAATCGGCATCGGTGGAGAGAACAGTTGCGACAGTCCAGGACCGGATCCCGGTTGTAGAGTGGTTAAAGAAAGAAGAAGACGAAGAAATCTAAATTATTAGTTATCTCAAATAAAATCTTTGCTGTGGTTATGTAAATACTAGAGATTTTTTAAGATTTGAAAAACGTCACTAGTGATTAGATGGGAGAGGGGGTCGAGTCAAATCTCACCACATCTCACCAGGGTGGGTTGATAAATCGCAAAAATCACCCAACTTTCTTTTTTTTTTCGAAAAAACGCTCGCAATCAAAAACAGCTCGACACTTTTTTTGCTTTTTAGTTTTTTTGAGCTTCTGAAAGTGTCATTGAAGCTTTGCCGTAATAAAATCAAAAGTGCCAAAACTTTTGGGTTAGACCGAGCTCAGTCGAGCCGTGTAACAAACATTCATACAAACATTCGCGTTTACAATATTGGTAAGATTTAATAAGAAGCTACAATCGAATTCTACAAACGTTTTAGACGAACTGAATTTCTTTTTTTTTTTTTTTAGTTGAGAAAATGTATTGTTCGCTAAGGTGGCGTTGACATAGAACTTTGTAAAGTAGTTTTCCAACAGTTTTCTTTGCAGTTTACTGGCACACTGCCACCGTTATGAAAATTCGAAGTTTATGCTGTTACACTGCAGAGCAAATTTAGAATGTACCCTAAATCTGCAGTGCAGTATTCTGCTGCTTACTGCGCTAAATGCAATAGGGTGCCGAGTAATAGAAAAGCACAAAACCTAATTTTGACAGGCAGTGCAGTATACTACACTGCGTGATTCTGTTTCAGGATTAACTTTGCGTGATTGGTAGAGGTTGGGTTTTTGTGCGAATTTAATTAAATTTTTAGTGATTTATATAGACAAGCAGTTGAGTAAACAAAATTTTTATTAAAATTTAAGCGTGGTGCGTATATTTATACTTATGTGAATTTGTTTGTTTATTAATTATCAGATTTTATTCATAGTTTCTGTTTGATTCATAAATGGTACAATGTGCGTTCATATGTATATTTTAGATAGATGATGGTTACTAAAAAATTAACTGAAGCTGACATTAAAGCTGTGCTTTTCAATCCATCGGAAAGCGAGGATGAAATGAATGTACATGATAATGAATTATTAATATCAAGACAAGAACTGTAAGAAATCTTGGGTGATGAAGAAATTAAAGAGTTGATAGAAGAAAACACAGAAAACATTCCTCCAAATTATTATCTACAGAACCCGATTCGACTAACTGTATTTTTAATCCTACTTTATTTGAAAAACCTCGTAAACTGATATGAAACAAAAAATAATAATATTAACATCAATGAAGAAAAATTAAATTGTTGGGTTTACTCATCCTGAATAATGAACTTTTCAGCCTAGAAAATCCATTTAAATTTTATAAACATTTTGTCAATGACGACATACTGAAAACAATAGTCCAGCAATCAAATTTATATAAAAATCAAAAAGACGTTTCAAATAACTTTATGATGAATAAAGATGGTTTAAACAAATATTTGTGAATTTTAGTACTTTCATCAATTTTGATAATGAAAAATTGTATAACCTTTCGGGATGCTACTATAGGGATGCCAATTTCTATACATCCGTTGAGCTTGTTACTTTTGTAACGGTCAGTTTTGCACGGAAATCCCTAAATATCTACTTGCCCCAAAATCACTGAGGGGAAGAAAATTTAAAAGTTGTTCGGAACCGAAAAGTAGGCGAGGAAAATAAAAACAAAAACAGAAAAGGAAAATTTTGGCAGTCAGGAAAGATATTTTTTTTGGAGTCATTCAGTTAAGGAGTCAGTTTTGATTTGTATTGAATTTTGAATTGAAAGAAGAAAAAAGAGTTTTTTTGTGAAACTTGTAATCTTGGTAGCCAGAAGCCAGCGTAAAGCGATGTGGAGGGTCATGTGCTGACAAAAGTACGAAGGAAAGAGGAGACTTGGCCGAAAGATATTTTTGAGTCTTGGACATCCACCTCAAGATCTGGAAGGAATTAATCGGAAGTAAGAAGCCCCTGGAAAATTAAGAACGAAATATGAACAACAAGCACACAGTTAGCTAACTGGATTTCAATGGGTGAAATAATGAGATAAAGGCATACACATTATGTCCAGGTTTGAGTAATGCCACAGTAAGTAGTCATTATAACTAAATATAAAAAAAGGAAATAGAACCCAGCACGTTTCCCATATATGGTCAATGTTCGCCATTCACATGAAATTATTGTATGGGAGCAACTAGGGATTACCTAACAATAGTGATTCGGTTCTCGCTTCAACAACTTAAACTTGGATGCGTGGTTCTTAGAAGTTTGCCTTTGGAGTATAATTGCCAAAGGAACCATTTGTTTCGTGTTATATATTGTAGTTGCTGGATGGATGAATGTCACACTGCCTGTACTATATAACAGAAGATTTTTTACTTTGAAATTTACATCTTTATCTAGCCATTGCAGCTGGATGCATCGAGTTATAATAACCTTACATTAAAAAAAAAAAAAAAAAAAAAAAAATGAAGATACGGACCAAAAATTAACTGGCGCCGCAATTTTCTGTGAGGGACGTCAGACTCCTGATTGGCTATGCTCTTTTTTATCTATTGTACATTATTTTTTGAATTGTTTATGTGATTTCTCTTTATTGTAGTAACTATATTACATACTTTTAAAATCAGAATATTAATTAATTTTTATATTATATTAAATTATATGGAAATTTCACACTAACTAGCATTACACTACACTGTTCCATTCCTTCTTATACTTTGATTACTTGCTATTGTGAGCACTTTACTTTGTGGTTGTTTTCATGATTATACTTCTTCTTAAGTATTATTTGTACAAAGACATCGAACTGGCCAGGTCGACGTGTTTTTCACTCTCCTTTTGTTCAATAGAGTATAGCAGTTTTTTTACTCGACTTCATCGGCACTAATTTATTAATTTAACTTGGTGTTATACTTAACTTGTGTTATCACACTGTATCAACAATTTGTTTGTTACTTTTTTTGAACTCCCCTATGTTGTAAATTTACTTTAATGTTCTTGTGCTGATGTTTGTACCTGTATTAAACAAGAAAAATTAAATTATAATGAACAACTCAATGTGTTAAATTTTTTTCTGGAATGGTTGGGCCGTATTTCATTTCCTTTTCAGGGTTCTTAGGTAGTGCCTTTCCTTGTCAGCTGGTGGTTATCCAGACTATGAGCTGGCAAGGGACCGAACTACAGTGACGCGGCTCAGGCGATGCCTAGAGAAGGATGGAGGCGGAATCTGAAACTGCACAGTCACAGGTATAAGTGGTGAACCATACTGCGTATAGGCTCGGCTACACACCTCTCGACCCCCATCCGGCGAGCTAGTATTCAAATTTTTTTATGTTTTGGTGTTGCGCTCTTAGTCAAGCTTTTCCGGGCTTCTGGCTGAGGGGGCAATACCTCGCATAAATGGCGCCCAATATATAGTCGCGCCATTATGCTGGTACACTTTCTTAGCTAAAAAAGTAAATAAACTTTAAGAATATATGTAAATAATTTTGAAATTGAATTATGGTGTATTCGGCAATATTTTTTTAATTACAATCCATTCTTTAGGAACTGTGAAAAGAATTAGAATCCCAAACTGCAAGTTGCCATCAGATAATGAACTTAAAAATTCTGCAGGAGGCGAATGTTTTGAATTCATCCATCCATTGGCGCTACAGCCCAAATCGAGCCTTTCCCTTCTCTAGAACATTTCTCCAAGTTTGACGGTTCCTCGCAGCATGTCTCCAGTTCCGGATGTTGAGCATTGCCTGTGCGTCCGCAGAGAAAGAAAGTTGTAGAGAATTTCATTGTTAACATTTTGAGCCCTCTCACGGGGTCGTATGACCTATAGAAATCGAGAGACATGGAAAGCCCGAGAAAAACGTTTGTTCAGTTGCCTAAATTTTATATTTATGTTATCCTGTCGAACGCCTCGTCGAAACATTCGAAGCTTATGCACAGTTTTTATTTACATATAAATTAAGGGTAGGAGTTCTAAAAAATATAAAGTAACAAGAGACAACATTTAGGGCCTATGTGAATTGTGATTAAATTGATGACCATACTAAATTTTGCAGTTTTTATCGTTAATTTATGGAATTGCTGTATGAATTCTTTTGATGACTAAATTCAATTGACAATAATTTTATACTTTTATAATTTATAGTATATGCTTTTTATACAGTAAGCAACTAAATATACGGATGTAGAAGATATCATTATTGACAACAGGCCACTAGCTCTTCACTTTATTTTCCATTGTATTGAATTATTTTCAAACAAATTCTACATCAATTTAGTCAATTGTCAAAAAAATTTATGCCTCTCGCCCCAAAAGACTAAGGGCCTGGTGAATTCGATGACTAAAATTTAGTGTCGATAATACATTTAGTCTTTTAACGAGGAGACTAAATTTTTTGACAGTTGACTAAATTGATGTTGAATTTGTTTCAAAATAGTTCAATACAATGGAAAATAAGGTGAAGAACTAATAGGCTGTTGTCAATAATGATATCTTCTGCATTCATAAATTTAGTTGCTTACTGTATAACAAAACATATACCTTCTATAAATTATAAAAGTAAACACTATTGTCAATTGAATTTAGTCATCAAATGAATTCACACAGCAATTCCCTACATTAACGACAAAAACTGCAAAATTTAGTTTAGTCATCAATTTAGTCCCAATTCACCCAGGCCCTAAATATTGTATTATCGACGCTAAATTTTAGTTACTGAATTCACACAGGCCCTTAGGACGTAGCTGCCAACTTTAGTTTCCTCGTGAAAAGACTAATTCGCACGGCAACACCGACGTTTCTTAATTTCTTAATTTAGTGTAGACGCAATTTAGCCAGTATTTTCACAGCTTCTTAGGGCCTGTGCGAATACTGGCTAAATTGCGGGTACACTAAATTATTGGAAAGGTCGGTATTGCAGTGCGATTTAGTCTTTTCACGAGGTGGTTCAAGTTGACAGTTACTGACTAAATTTTTTTTAATGATATTTTATGTTTATATGCAGAATATTCTATACCCCTTACATAAATAAATAAAAAAAAATTTGTTGTCTGTAAAGAGGGTTTACGGACGATAGTTTAACGTGACAACGTCATGAGAAAACATTGATGAAATGATTGCATACTTTTACGAATAAAATTGAATCATTTATATTAAATTATCATTATTTTGTATGGATACAAAAAGGAGTGAAATGAAATATTCATTTTGATTGATAAATTAGCTTTATTGGCACTAATGAATTCGAATATGTTTATTACTTTAATGAACAGATTATTTACAAGTAACAATGTGTAGTAACAAATTCATTTACAGCTTTTATACATGTCTGATATTTAACTTCTTGCAATCTGTGTTATTCTGTTAAGGATAGGTCGATGATAGGAAAAGTATGAAATGAATGGGAGTGTTTCAAGCGTAATATGCCTTCTTCTTCTTCTTTGATCCGTTAGCTGGCGGTCCGAGCGGGACGTCCCCGCAACGGATACGCTGCTGTCGGTGCCGCTGGGTCCCGAAAGTGTATCCATGCGGTTTCTTGCCTAGTTTTTACGATCAACTCGGCAGGTCGACAACCCTCCTCCTTTCACACTCTGGGCTTGGGACCAGACGAAGGCGGAGTTCCTTGAAAAAGTCAAATCGAGGGTTGTTCCTCTCAGCGTTGTGGACTTAGTAACATCTGATGTGCATTCGAGATTGTACATATCCTTCATGAATTTGAGGAATGTATCATCAGTTTTCACGTTTGTGTTGAAGTCGCCACAAAGAAGAATTGGTACATTGGTATCAACTTGCATGATCGGATGCACATACTGCCTGTTATGCACATACGGAAAGAGTGCTTGGTGCAGCAATACACTAATGTTTGAGACACTTGCTCCAGGATGAATATACATACACTGCGCCAAGTACAATTTTATACGATGTATCAGCAGTGAAGCATGTAATTTCAGCCAAGCAGACGTCGCCTGTGTTTCTGATGAGACGAGTTGTGTCCGACAATTCAACGTGGAGAACTTTGGCCGTGGATGCTGATGTTAATTTTCGATAGATTGCTACTCCACCAGCTGCGTTTGTATCAGAATCCAATCGATTATTATGCCTGGTTATACATTCATAATTATTGATTGGAACTGGATCAAAATTGTCACGCATCCACGTTTCAGTCAATACCAAATAATCCGATCTTGGTATCACGGGATCCATTTCAATATCGGCGAAGTGCGCAGACAAACTCTGAACATTAAGGTTTGTCACTACAGTTTGCCCAGCGTTGTTACCGTCATCACAAAATTTCACTGCTTTCGAAGTGATTGTTTGAAGGGCGTGTCCACGGAGTCAAATGAATTCGTTACGGAAATCTCGCGTAGTCTGTGAATCGTTCCCATCCCGTCCGTGTTTGAAGATAAAAGGCGCATCTTTTTCCGTGATGATGTGCAAGCCGACTATATTCGTTACACGACTCAGCGCCACGTACACCAACTGTTGTGGTTGCTCCGAAGAGTATTTATAAACAATAACAGTAAACGTCTCACCTTGCGACTTGTGAATGGTAATGTAATAGCACAAGCAGGAACGCAAGGAAACTGTTTTCGTTTGCATTTCACAGTTTTCGTCAGTGTAATGTTCACTATTTTCTTATACACCGGAACCCAGTTAGGAGACAGAGTGTTTGGCTTGCTTTGCTTATTGTTGACAATTTGACAAATTTAATCTAATTAAATATTGACAATTTTAATCAAATTTTTAAGATTACTACGATCAAATTTTTAAAATTATTTCGGGAGATAACGGGACATAACGGGACATAACGGGACAATGAGTCATCTTTTTTCGTGCATGCAGCCGGCGTTCATCGTTTTAATAGACGTTGTCACGTCAATAAAAGCTCCGAATTATCGTAATTTCATTATTTTTAGATTTTTACACTACATACATTAAATACATAATGTTCGACGGGGAGATACCATAAATATCAAATTTAGGCAATTCAGATCTATAAAAGTAGATTCATACTATATCATTGCGATAGATTTATTATTTTTTTCTTATTATTTTCATTTATGTTGTTTAATATCTATTGGAGCTAGTCGATATATATTAAAACTAAATTAAAGCTAAGAAACGATAATCAAATGTTATTCTGTCAAAATAAAATTTAGTCACTCGAGAATTCGTACACCTCTACCGAACTAAATTGAACATTGGTAATTTTGTGGAACGATTTAGTATTTCGTGGAAAGATTTAGTCATTTAGCCAGTATTCGCACAGGCCGTTAAAACAACAAAACCTTGAAATATTGTCCATAGGACAAGAAATTACAAATACATTAAATTTTGATGATTTTTCTTCTATGAAAGTTAGAAGAGTAAATATATAAATATGTTTACATACACCAATGTGTACAATTTGTTTGTTTAACAATTTTATTTATTTATAAATATAAAATAAAAAATATTTAATTTTAAATTACGTAGGTATATGTTTTGTATCATATTTTTATCAAAGTTATTTTGTCAATCAAGATTCGATCTGATAAGCATCATTAGAATCAAAAAATCAAATGACTTCACCTTTTCCAATTATAATTCGGAAAGTATCAATTGTAATTCAGATTAGTCAATTGTATTTCAGAAAGTATCAATTGTAATTCAGATTTGTCAATTGTAATCCAGAAAATATCAATTGTAATTCAGAAAGTATCAATTGTAATTCAGATAGTATAAATTGTAATTCAGAAAAATTCAACATTCATCCAATTACAGCAATTTTTGCAACAGGAATTTTATGTATGGAACGCAGAAGATTTTAATTTGCTTCACAGTTAGCCTAACCATTCGCTTTAACATCATTTGCACGAAATGGGTTATCAACTGAAAGACTTTTAGAGATTGCACCAGATAACACAACTTAGCATTGAAACAGTAATAATGGGACGATATCATGCTTGATGGTGTCACAACACTATTAAACCTGTCCCACTATATATGGTTCGAAAGTGTGGACATTGAAAAATGAAGGCGAGGCATTGGTAGGAAGATTCGAATGGAAATTCCTTCGTTCGATCTACAAAGGAATACAGGGGAAAGTACCGCCAGGAAAAAGGAGACCAGGACGTCAAAGAAAAGATACATAGATGACGTCGAAGACGACTTGAGGCAGTTGAATATAAGAAACTGTAAAAATCGGGTCAGGAA
This sequence comes from Thereva unica, assembly GCA_949987705.1. Lineage (NCBI taxonomy): Eukaryota > Metazoa > Arthropoda > Insecta > Diptera > Therevidae > Thereva > Thereva unica. The sequence continues at coordinate 35,872,460 of OX465282.1, read as the reverse complement.
TCGAGAATCATGGAGGTGAATGCTGGAGGAAGCCAAGGCCAACAATAGGCTGTGGAGCTCCTGATGATGATCATCATGCATGATGTGGCTAGGAGAATATTTATTCTGTAATGAAAGAAATTATTTGGTCAATTTATTGCATCAATGAGTTGAATATTGAAATTTTCTGAATTACAATTGATACTTTCTGAATTACAATTGATATTTTCTGAATTACAATTGACAAATCTGAATTACAATTGATTCTTTCTGAAATACAATTGACTAATCTGAATTACAATTGATACTTTCTGAATTAAAATTGGAAAAGGTGTAGAAGATCGAGATTTGAAGTTTTGATGAGGATAATATATCGCGTGTATTTCAATGACCAGTGAAAAGTCTTTACAGAAAAGTTCGGAACTACGTTTGTTTCTACGGACTGTGGTATTATCATCATCTATAAACTCAAAGACCTAAATCTACGATATATGTAGAGTACAAGTTGGATGATCTTAGGGTGAAGTACTAATACCTTGTTACCCTCCAAAACGTAATTTTACAGAGGGAGCAAAAACAGAATAGGATGATAGTCTCAACGAGAAATATTCACTATCTTTGCAAAATAATCAAATGGGCACATTACATACACTTCTTATGATTGAATTTTTTAAATAATAATGCAATTATAAAAATGATTGTTCGATACGAAGTATTACGTTATATTTGATTTATACATACCTTAGAAAAATAGAAAATTATTAACAGAACAGTATATAAATTTTTGCGGCTTACCTATCTAGAATGAAGTAGAATGGGTTTCGCGATACACGCTTTTTTACATTTAAGTAAGTGGCTGCAGCAATAAAAACTTTGCATTAAAAATTATTTCTTACACTTTGGCTCATTTTAAAATAAAAGAATAAAAATTTTTTAGTTTTTTGAAACTATTACTATTATTATTTATTATGTTTAAAGTAAGAAACGTTGACAAAACTTCTATTAAAATGAAAAAAAAAAAATAAATAAATAAATGGAATTATTTTACTTTTATAAATATAAAATACCTTTGCATAAAATAACTGTGGCTTTGAAAACCTGCAAAGGAGCATGATAATCTAGTGAGTACTCCCAATATACATTATGTTCAAAGAAGAATCCTGATGTCGAAACTGCTAAGAACGCCTTATATTGTATATGTGCAAGGAACCCTTTTGTATGGGGTGGAGTCCGTAGCAGAGGCACAGGGCTACATCTGGGTAGCTAAAGCATCTGTATTCGAGTGGCCATTAATTGTTCCTTTTCAGGGGAAATGAAATTTATGTTCTTGTGCACACCGCAACGACTGCAAAGTGTAAATAGCCCACCTATAAGTTTTATGCATTTCCTCGGTAGTGGGCAAACGTCGAAATTAATATTATTTACACCCCCGAAGAATTCTTACTTGCGTGCCTACTTGAAGGGGATGTCCGGATTAAATGATTTTTTCTACTGTTAAGAGGGTGATCGCTCCCTTTTGAAAAGGGCTTTTACATTTACGACTACGTCAACCGAAATGATTGATTACCTTTTTGCAGTAAAGATAAAATAAAACCTGTTCTCCGAAATTTACCAAAACTTGAGTTTCATTCAATGTTAAAAAATTAATTTTATTGTAGTAAAAAGGATATTACAAATTTTGCATTGTGTTATCAAATATTTCTCTATTGTAAAGTTTTCGTATATTTTAACCATTATGGTTTCCCTTCATAATGTGCTTCAAATATGTATATTTACGAGAAATTCCTTTCTTGGAGAAAAGTTGGCTTCAAATTCTTTTATTTAGCACCCTCTAAAAAAATTTCCACAATGTCCTGCATTAATTCTTGATTGTTGTCAGGGCCGGATTGGCTTATGGAATATTCGAGTAAATACTCGAAGGGCCGCGCCGTCGGAGGGCCTGGAGGGATAATATACATGAAAAGTGATCTTCATCTTGTAAAGATATTTTTTTTATTACTCCGAGAAGAAAGTGATCTTGTCACGAATTTCAAGTTCAAGTGGAAGGAGGCCACGCTTGAAATTAAGTTGAATACTTTTGGGCTGTTGAGAATAAATAAAATAAACCAATCATTAATGGAAGGAAAATGTGTGGAAGAATAATTCGGGCCACCCCTAGTCTTCCAGTTGCAATATTTAATAAATTAATGAATTTTTAAGTGCATTTTGAAAATAATGCAATAAAATAAGAAGAAGGAAATAACGAGATACATTGAAAAAAAAAATAAATAAATAAAAATTTTAATAAATAAAATTCTTAAATTAAGATACAGATTTTAAAACGAAACATCTCTTGCCGAAGAACTTATTCCTTAGTTCATGAATTTTTAGGCTTTCTTTATCGTGTTTATAGAATCATTAGTATTTTGGCTATATTTAGATAGATTGTTCGTTTAGAAATTAACTTAAGAACTTTCTCTACAAACTTATTTTTCGCATACTATTAGGGTTAGTGGTAATCGCAGTTTACATAAACGCTAACTTATTATATAGGCGCAATAAATGCGCTGCTGTTCGTGTGTCAGAACAAGTTGGATTTTGTCTGGAGAAAAAAAAGTTGGATTTTGTCTGGAGCTGAAAAAAAGAAAAAAGTTTTTTTAAGGCCCCTTAACAAGAAATTAAAGTATTGGGTATATACGCTATACGCTGGAGAAGATATCCTGTTAGAAGAACGATTATTGTTTTTGAGAACATAAAGGTGATACAAAATTTTGGCTGAGGAAGATATTCCTAATAGAAAACCGGCACCTCTGTTGGTAATCCGAATTTGGATAAGAAGGGATCTGGACGGAGCTGTTCTCAGGAGCCCCTGTAACAGTTGCCGCTGGTAAGTCCGAAATTTGCCTCGGTAGGTGAAGGAGCACGACCACAAGATCTGTTTGGTGATAAGGGGTCGTGAACATAACGATACTCGTAAGGTAATCTAGTTGTTAAGTGACGTCAAATGAAAATCAGCCATAGCAAGAGAATCCACATTAGGAAGATTATCGGGTGCAATTACTAGGGACATCATCGGATTGTTAAGCAAAAATATTGATTTTGTAAAGCTAAATTAATTTATTTTGAAGTTGAAGTTAATTTTATTATTGTTCCTTTAGTTTTTTTACATTTCATAATTTAGAGGGGACAGAACCCCAGGTTAACTTTATTTTCATGGAATTATATAACATTATTGTATAAGTATTGGTGATAGTAGAAGTTTCTTTTTTTTTGTTGACAGGATTCCAATCTAGTTTTTGAATACCTATAGAAAACTTTCACCACAGTGGTTAATTTTTTTGTGATTTTGTTATCAGTATTTTTGTATGTGACTGAACGCATTGGTTAATGTTTTTTTTTTGTTGTTCATTGTTTTACACCAAGCCTTGATTATATACGGTTTTTTTTCTTTCTTGAATTCGCATTCGAAGATTGTCGGCGATTTTTTTGTTTCAATGTTTGTTTACATAAGTTGTGACAAGAATTGACATTATTTGTAAAAGATACGCGTACTGGCCAGGACGAGTTTTGTTCGGTTAGTTCTTCAATAGCTGTCGACTCTAAGCCTCTAAGCAGAACAGCTGGTGGGACAGTAAACCGAAGATAGTATGCATTTTTCTAACCCTGTGTCAAGCTCTACATTGATATACTCAAGCACACCAGAGCTGGAGCAATGAAGCAGTGTATACTTGAAACACCCCCTGACATAAATGGCCACACCACCACCCCTTTTTTCTAGTCTATCATTTCAAAAGACTTTGAATCCATTGATTGATACTAATGTGCAAGGAATGCCTCGCTTCAGCCAAAATTCGCTCACAATGACTACATGAGTCTCAGTGCCTGCTAGCATTAGGTTGAACTCAACAGATTTATTCACTAAGCTACGCGCATTGAAGTAGCACACATTCAATCCTGGAGATTGCGAGTTAAATATATTAATTAAAGTTACCTTGTTCATACATATCTGACTGTTAGTATCAGCCATTGGAGAAAGGAAACGAGGACGTAATCCAATCAATACCGCAGATAATATACCGCGCAGACATCACTAAATAAAACCAGTAACAGTTGAAAATACAGAAAAAACTGATCCACACACCACCATAGCCAAGCAAAAATATAAGCAGATTATACGAGGTGTGGCTATTAAATAACGAGACTGACGCTGTAAAACATTTTATTTTTATTTCATACATTTTTACTTGTTATCACCTTCAATATACACCCCTCCTCTATTCCTACAACGCTCCATGCGAATCTTCCATTGTTCGAAACAGTGCTAGAAGTCTTTTTCTGTCAGCTCCTCCAGGACGCGTGCCGCTTTCTCTTTCACAGCTTCAACAGACTCAAATCTAATTTTAATGCAGATTTCAACAGATAGAAGTCGCACGGCGCAAGATCCGGCGAATAAGGCCGATTGTCTAACACTGGGATGCTGAATTTGGCTAGAAACCTCTTAACAGACAATGCGGAATGTGTTGCGACAATGCGTTGCTCTACTGTTACACTCAAAATTTTTCCGGCGAAACAAAAAAACAACTCTAATGCGAACGAAGGCTACGGCTGTACTGATTTGTTTACAGAAGCGAGAGGCACTACATTCGAAAGAGAAGGCTTCACGATAACAGCTGTTGGTTGCTGGCGTTTGGCGCATGCGCACTTCTTCTGTAGCAGCGTCAGTCTCGTTATTTAATAGCCACACCTCGTATATACTATAGCTAAATAACGCTAAGTAAGCTATGCAAAGAAAGAAAAATCTAAATAAGGAGAGCATTATAGAAATAATCTTCATCATGACGAGCCATGTAACAAAGTAGGTATACTTCGCATCCGTGCTGAGCCAAGATTAATTGGGAAGAACTGCCGCAGTATGTAGAATCAGATATTACGCTTACCATCAGTCCCATCCTTAACGAAAATCAATCCGTTCCTAGTAAAAGCAGAATAGTTTTCATTATTCTTATAAAGCCTTAAAGTTTCCCTCAGTATATGCACATTTCTTTGAGTTAAACTTTCGTTTACAAAAACAGCACTTTCTGAACAGAATTTGTCATCTAACTCATTCAGTTTTATTGACTTTTTGATTCTGCATTTGCTAATAAAGGCCTTTTGTTCATTACAAGAAGGAAAGCGAACTATTATTTGTCCTCCAGATGTGTTCGTAGAAACACCTTTAGCACTTTTATTTTTTGACAATTTAATACGGAAGGCCTCTGTATATGGTGACATACTATGTTGTACTATTTTTTTATTTTTTTTTATTTTTAAAAAAAAATTTATTGGCTTCAATCACATTATTAATAGTTTCTTTATAATTTTATAAATGGCTGACTGGTTACATGTCTTAGCTATATAGTTACTTATATTTCTACTATGGTCCGTAGTCCGACATTTATTTGTACAAGCGTATCTACTATTTATATATTTGCTTTTGTACAGCACGTGTTGCCTACACAGCTTCACAGTATATTTGGGAGTTTAATTTGAGAAGAGAAGAGAAACAGGAAAGACTTATAACTAAAGATAAAAAGTAATTAACAGAGTATGCGCACAGCTCAACTTAAAGGTTCTAATTTAAATACGAGTTATAGTTAAATTCTATATATACATATACAGTACATAACTCTGTCTTGAGCTGTATTATTATTTATATTTTATATTTAAGTTCAGGTACCATACCCGATACCTTATTCGGCTTTATTTATTTCAACAATTGAACATTCTTATATTAATTTAAATACTAATTAAGCATAGTGATATAACATAAAAAGTTATTAATCTACAGTACAAATAAATTTTGATCTCTTATTTATTTATTTATTTATTTATTTATTTATTTTTTGTTAATTGGGGGCTATTATTTTAACCTCTATAGTGGAGATTATTGTGGCAGGCGTAAAAGGCTGGTATGTATCCTTCCTCAGCCACACGTAAGATGTCTGATTCCGCATGTATCATGTTAAAAGGGGATAGGTAGGTTTGTCTCGCAATCGGTGTATTATTTTGGAGTGAAATTCCTCTGATTAAAGCGTTAGGGTGCTCGCAGATCCCGTTTAGTCTTTTTTGCATCAGAGATAACATATACATTAAAATAGGGGTTATTTTGGCGGTTTCGTAAATTTTTTTGTTGGAAAACCATTTGTTGGGCTCACTCTTGTACAGTGTTGTACAGTGTCTAAGGATTTTTCTTTCAAGGATTTGTATTTCCCTAGCCGCAGTTGGGGAGCATGAACACCAAATAGGGAATGCGTAAGTTAATACTGGCCTAATAATTGTTTTGTACATGAGTGTTTTTGTTCTACTATAAAGCGCTTTTGAATTAATGAGCGGTCTTAGAGCAGCAGTAGCCTGCCTCATTTGTACCAGCTTTTGTCTTACATGAGGGTTCCATTTTAGACGATGATGATAGAATAATAGTCCAAGATAATTGATTGTCTCCCTTGGGGCTAATGTATGTTCGTTAACTTGTAGTTTTAATAATTTGGATTTTTTAGATGCATTTTTAGGGCCTTTGCCTGCAGGATTTCTTACACATATTAATTGGCACTTTCTATTATTTACTTCAATATTCCAATCTTTGAAGTAACTCAATATTGAGTTTACGTGCAATTGCAAACATTCTGTAGCAACTATAGGGGATTTATCTGTTGCCCAGACCAACGTATCGTCAGCATACTGTATGCATTTAGAACCAATACTATATACGTGTGGAAAGTCATGAATTGAGATATTAAACAATTTTGGTCCTAATATTGATCCCTGCGGGACTCCCGACCTGATGTTAAATCTCGGAGAAATAGAGTCGCCTAATTGGACCACTCCCATCCTATCTGAAAGAAAACTGTGTATAATTTTTGTAAGGTGGGGTGGGCAATCTAAGTTATTCAGTTTATAAATTAAACCGTCGTGCCATACCCGATCAAAAGCCTTTTTTAGATCAAGCGCACATAACACTGAACATTTACCAATCCTTAAATTCGTAATTATTTCATTTTGAAGGTATAATAACGCGTGTTCTGTGGAGTGGCCTTTTTCGAAACCAAATTGATATTGTGGTACTATACTATTTGTTATACAAAATAACTCTAATTTTCTAAGTATAAGTTTTTCCAACATCTTACCTATATTAGAAAGTAATGAGATTGGTCTATAGTCTTCAACTTGCGCTGCAGATCCTTGTTTTGGAATAGGAATGATCTTTGCGACTTTCCAGGCAGTAGGAAAGTAACTATTGTTTAAACAGTTATTAAATAAAGATGCCAGAAAAGTGTCTATGCCTTTTATAACTTTTCTAATGACAAAGTTAGGAATTTTGTCAATACCTGAGGATTTTTTATTTTTTAGCTCTTTACTAAGCTGTATTATCTCTTCGGGATTTGTGAAATATCTGTCTGAGGGCAAAGAGGCTCTATTATTGGTAGCGAATTGGGTAATGGTGGGGAGCATTGTTGAACTAAATGTGGATATTACTTCTTCAACTGTGTTTTTATGGGGATTATTGCCGTCTATTATTGTGTTAAAAGACTGCTCATAGTGAATTTTAAATATTCTTAGCTTTTCTTCTAGATCACTATAGCATTGACCGTTCATATACACATCGTTTATGGATGGATTCCGTCTAATGTGCTTTCTACCTGTAAGCCTATCTATTGCAGCGAATGCGTTGGGAGAGGGTTTAATTTTTAGTATCTCCCGGGTGTACCAGTTATTAGCCTCAATTCTGATTCTGTCCCTTATTATTTTAGATAAACACGAAATTCTTGAATGAAGCTGTGTGTATTCGGTATTCATTCTATTTCCCGTTCTATGGAAAATTCTTTTAAGTGCCTGATTCCAATGTCGTCTGGTTCGGAATAGACTCAAGGTGCGTGAGGAGATAAAATTGTACTTGAAATTTTTTTTTAGATAAGTATTGGAATGCATGTGCATGCATTCCGTGAGAACTGAAGTAAATTTTGAGATCAATTGATCAATTTCTTGGTTAGTTAAATTAGAAGTTTGGTTTAATATTACCTCCTCCTGAAGCTTTACCTTTATATGTTGGATAAAATCTTTCCAGTCAGTGTTCCTGTAAGAAGTGATCCATGTCTGTTTTACTGTAGGTTCGAAATTTCCTATTCGAATTCCTAGGAGCACACCATAGTGATCAGACGGGAATGGGAAAGTTGTACATGTTGTACCGTTGTACGTTAGGCTAGACGATATCCAAAAAAGATCAAGATAAGAAGACCCCCTGGGGAATGTAGGAGAATTAGGGTAAATAAGTTCTGAGTACATGAATGCTGAGGATTGAAACCAGTTATATAAAGTATTACCATTTGTGTTATTTACAGAGTCACCCAAGTTCCTATGCCTAGAGTTTAGGTCCCCTCCAATAATGAAATGGTCGTAGGCTCTAGCCAGACATTCGAGTCTATCAAGTTCAAGGTTCCAGCCATGCCTATTATTACAAGGTACGTATACTGCCCCAATTAGGATTTTTTTATTAACACCATCTGCTTTTACGTGCCAGCAGATCATGCTTATGGAAAATTGATTTGTGTCAAATGAGACTTGATCAAATGTGAGATTTTCTCTTATGGCAACAGCGGTGCCTCTACCATAGTCATTTCTAATTAATTTATACCCAGAGATGGTGGGTTTGTATTTTTTATTTAACCTCGTTTCAGTAATTAATGCTACATGAGGCCTCAGTCTTTGTAGTTCATACGATAGGGAAAATGCCTTGTCTTTAGAACAAAGCGAGTTCACGTTAATATTGACAACTCTTATTTGGAGCATTTCAGATTAGCAACGAAATTTAGATATTCATCAGCCTTATTGCTTTCATTCATCATTTTGTATTTCGGCCAGAAATCTGACAGTTTCTGTAAGAGAACCCCCAGTGAGACTCCAAACAGCCTATTCGCTTCAGCAGTGAATTCCCCAATAGCGTTCCCGTCACTATTGCCTTTTACGATTTGCGCAAACGATCTGTCATTTCGGATTAGGAAATCATTAGCTTTGTTTAGCTTTTTTTCTTTTAAATTGCCAAGTAATTGTAAGTTTTCTTCTCTTCTTTTCTGATAAGCCAGAAAATTAGGACAGCCCTTAAAGTTGGCTGTGTGATTGCCACCGCAATTTGCACATTTGGGTGAACTTGGATTATTTTCCTCTTTTCTAGGGCAAAGATCTTTACAATCATTGCCACATCTGACGCACTTCGGGTTGTTTGCACAATTAGCGCTAATGTGTCCGAAGGCCTGACATCTATAACATTGTACAAAATTTCTCTTATGTGGTCTCTCAAATGTAACCACATGGTATAATACCGTCCTGATTTTAAGCAATTCTTTAGCAGGAGTCGTTGGTTCCAGTTTTATTATAAAAGAGCCAAGGTTCACCCCTTTTAAGTGAGGCTTTTTAGACACTAATGGTTTAATCCATTGAATTTTAAGATTATCATTTTGACTTGTGAGATCATTATACACCTCTGAATCAGTTACGCCTTTGGATAAACCTTTCATTACGAAAGTTTCCTCTTTCTCCCCCTTCGGGGTAAAGGAGAAAGCCTCCGCTTGTGAGTGTCTTATTGTGTCCAGAATGAAGGTGTGTAGTCTGGGATTGTCAATAAATATTTTACTCCTTGAGTAATTGATTCTCTGGACTTTGAAATTAAATTCTTCTTTTTGTTTCGAGCACATTTCGAACAATAGTGTTGGTCTCACGTTGTTTATGAAAATCGGTGGGCACCAACTAATTTTGGGTTTACTATTACTGGTTGTGTTACTCTTTGTGTTAGTAGGGGATTCAGAGTTAGAGTCAATCTTACGTGTGTCTGCGGATTCTTCAGTCTTACCTAACAGGCTGTATTTGTTTTCATTGTTAACTTCATTTTTTTTGTGTTATGGTTATGAGGACGTGCTCCATTCTTAACTACTTGAAAGCCCCCCAGTTCGCTATCTATAACTTCATGATTATTATTATTATTCCTATTATTGTTATTTTCTAAATTTTCGACATTCTTAACTACTAGGTTATTTTCACAGTGCTTAATTCTAACGTCGGAAATTATTGTGATTCTTCTGGGATCTGCTGCTGCCTCATCGTCGTTGCATGTATCCATATTATCATCTGCATGTTCCATTTTTCTATTTGCATCTACCGTTGCTGCAGCTTTATCGAGACAATGCGCTTTCGCATCTGTGGTGCTTTGTGTAGAGTTTTTTTTGGCTCTACTTCTTTGTTAGAATTGACATCGCTGGGGCCCATGCGTTCCCCTTTTTGTGTCCAGTCATCGAGAGTTTTTAACAAAAAATTTTTATCTTTGGCTAGTGCCTTCAGATTTACCTTAGTTTCTTCCGTGATTATGTTCTTTTTGCCACCCTTCAGAGTTTTTATAGTTTCTTCAGAAGTTGGCTTCTTTCTACTTCCCCTCATATTTTTGGTTTTTTTTTGCGAGGGACCCGGGGCGGCGTCCCCGCCTTCGTTCATTATTTCCAATACTCTTTTGGGTGACAATATCTCACCTTTCAAATTATTTAACTATGTTTCCAACCTTCACTTTAAAATTGTCACACTAGTTAGCTGCTAGAGCTTTACAAGAGAAAAAATCGATTTTTTTTTCACAAAGAACTCGTTGTTTTTCACTGATCAGACAACCGTACTGGTCGGAGGACGTGAGAGAACTCCTATGTTGTACTACATTTGCAATTGCGTTCACAATTAGAGCAAGGTTTTCATCAGGCAGTGCAGGGATGCCACGTATGACAACCTCATTCAGCCGAGATTTGCGAATGAGCTTCTCGTTTGCCATAGATATTCGATCGCACCTCTCTTCTACCTTAGTATACTTGAGTGCAGTTCATCCAAGCGGGAACTCAGGTCATTAATCAGGCTCACCAGCTTCTTTTCGATCTTGCTGAAGAACGCCGTCAGACGAGACTCACATTCGATCATCATGCTTCCAACGATAGCGGTGAAGCCAGCTGGTATGCTGTCAGCAGTCTTACACTCCGATGACAGAGGAACGCTGGCATTAAAATGACCACTGCCGCGAGATGAAGATGATGATGTCGATGCACCGGGCCGGCTTCGTGTGATACGGGATGTCGACTCGTCACTAAAACAGATGCCATTTTTACGGTTGGAATTATTCACCATGATTCAGCGGATAATCACAATAAAATGTAGGAATGAATACTGTTTAAAAACACCAATAATTAAAGTTTCTGGGGCGAAACTAGTTAGTTTGTAAGTTAGCACTAAAAATTTAATTGATTATCAGCTTAATTCGATTAAAATTTAAAGCAAAGACGGAGCGAAAGTGCACACGTCTATTCCTCACTTGCCATCAACAACGACCACCGTAGCCGACGTAAAACACGAACTAGCCAGACTGCAAGATCGATATGAAAAGTCGACGCAACTTCAACAAACTAGGGAAAGCTTAGAGGGACCCGCCGTACCTCCGCTCCCTTCGAAACGGACCACACCGGTATAGAATTTTTCAAACTCCGTGACACAAAAAATTTGAGCAGTTCTGCGCACCTCGTTGCCAAATTTTATAAATAATGTTCTAACATTTCCCCTCTTTTTAGTTAAAACGGCAACAAACACTGAAAGAACTCAACAAAATAATTTATGAAGGGATGCGCGCATGCCGAATGAATAAAGGTAATTTATCTTTCTATGTGTTGAGCAGAGCTTTTAAATACATGTTAAGCCCCTGCTCAACAAAGACAGTTTATTCAACATAATAAGCATAATTTTACTTAAATTTGCGAAATATTTCTCATTTCTAAATTTAAAATAATTTAAAAAAAATGCTGAAAAAAATTCCTTTAAATAAATGAGCGTTTTCATTCATAAACCGACAGTTCCCCGCAGTCGCAAGCAACACAACCTCCCCGGGCAGAAGCGCGTATGCGACTGGCAGGAAATGTCAACAATCTAGTAATCAAAGTGATAAAAACACGAATTTCGTATTTTTTAGTAGAAATTGCTACAAATTATTTCTGTAGCATATGTGTAAAATATAATAACCTTAAATAAAAAAATATATAAAAACGGGTGTTTTTCAGTCATAATTTGTAAATTTTTTAAATAATCATTGAAGTGCCAGAAAGATACACCTCCCGGTAGCAATACGCAGTCGCGACTGATTACATGGCAGCAACTGATTTGATAGGAGGAGTTAACTGAAGCTTTTGTCTGAACTTTTAAACATTTTTACGATCTTAGCTGGGGAACATGCGCGGGATGTCACGAGGTTTGAAAACAACTATACCTGTCCCCGTACGTACAGCACAGGTGGCCGACCAACCTCACAATACGATTATTCGGGACCCGCCCATAAACGGAAGTCCTCTGACAGACTGAGCAAGAACAAGACAAGAACACGACTAGATTAGTCTTGTCTTGTTCTTGCGTTTGCTCATCTCAACTCATCTGCACTTCAGCAGCTGATCAATAACGGACCTGAAGCATCCGTCAACACCAGACGCTGGAGTGCCCCGTGACCGCAGAAGATTCAACATTGTTGAAAGCACCTTCAATATCTAAGAAAGTAGCCAAAGTGAACTCCTTGAATTCGAAGGTTTCTTCAATTACCGCTACCAGGGACACATGCTGAGGCTTTTTAAGTTCTTTATTACCCTATCTCTTAATTTAACTAACAAACAAATATTTACTAATAAAATGTTTGCAGTCACCAAACCCGACGTCTTTAACGCCAACGCGTTTCTTTAGAAACCACTATCGAAAATTTTAGCAAATAGAAAAGTTGGGCGACATGTGAAAAGGAAGCTACTAAAAGTAAAACTAACGAATTTTACACTGTCATATCCTCCCTACGTAGAAAGCTACCTACGCCACTGGTCCGCTTCCATCTGTGTATGCCCAACTTCTAGAAACTTTTGTTCTATGAGTATGTTGTTGTTTATAGCCGCCAATGGCAATGCATTAGACATTACACAGTTCCGTTTTTCATAGGTGGAACCATCGGTATAAAAAATATCCATCTTTGTTCTTCGAATTATAAAAGACAAGATGTATATTTGGAGCTTTGTTCTGTAGTACAAACTACTAATTTTTTATTTGGGTCGCATTTAGGGTCGCCACCTTTTTTACATTTAAATATTGTATTTTTTCTCTAAAACTTTAAAAAATATAGTACTTTTAGAAATTTTGCATAAATAAATAGTACGAGCTCGTTTTTCAATATTATTTATTTTTCCAAGTATATTTATCATTACTTTTGGCCTTATTTAATAAGGTCTTATTGCTTAAGAAATAATCATACGCATCTGTGCAGCCCAACTGCATATTAATATAAATTAAAAGCTCATTTTTTATTAATTTTATATTATTCAAGAGTTAACCCTTCTAGCACAGAAGGCGCACTTTTCAGCTAAGCATGAAAATCTATATATACATACACACACATACATATATAAATATATACATATATAGAGTTTCCCTTCTAACGCAGAAGGCGCACTTCCCAGCAGGGCTGGGAAATATTTACCACTGCCGTGGCTCAGCTGAGACATGCAAACATAAAAGATTAAGTACCAAAAATTGCATGCAAAACACATAAACAGTCATGAGACAACAAATAGCCTCCTTTTAAGCAGGTCTTTGTTAGTGCTCACGCTAAAAACATTAATATTTTTATTTACATTAATGAACATGCGATTAACAGGCTCAAATCGGCCATAATTGGTGTTAGAGGAGTTGATGTGTAAGAGCGGTGGTCCTCTCAGATTGTATCGGCTCTCTCTAAACGACGCACGGCGCCTTAGAAAACCTGAGTCGACACGTCCATTAAGAAGCTGGTGGACGGAAACAACATCAGCCACCTCACGACGCTTGTGGAGAGTGTTTAAGTTGAGTAACTAAAGTCGGTATTCATATGGTGGAAGAATTAAAGGGTCTTCCCAAGGAAGATGATTCAATGCGAATCGAACGAACCTACGTTGAACCGACTCAATTTTTCCAGCATGCGAAGAATAGTAAGGAGACCAAACCTGGGACGCATATTCAAGTAAAGGTCTGACAAGGGAGATGTAGAGGTGTTTAGTGATCAGGGTGCTATTAAATTCTTTGGACCACCTTTTAATAAAACCCAAGACTAAGCTGCTCTTGGTAGAAATATAGTTGATATGAGAAGCAAAGTCCAGCTTGGTGTCAAATCTAATCCCGAGATCTTTAACAAAATCAACACGGGGGACACCTTCACTAGAAAATGAGTAGTTATAAATAATAGGATCACGTCGCCTACAAAAAGTCATGACTTCGCATTTACTAATATTAAGAACCAGGTTGTTGTTAGCGCACCAAGAGTAAAAGGTGTCGAGGTCGACTTGCAAAAGTTTGCAGTCCTCCATACTCTTTACGTGATGGTACAATTTGATGTCATCAGCATAAATCAGGATTCTGCAGTGTCTTAGCAAGGTAACAATATCATCAATAGAAAGAATAAAGAGGATAGGGCCAAGATGACTGCCTTGAGGGACACCGGATGACGCCTCAATGGTGGCGGATTTGGATCCACGGAAAAGGACTTGGTAGGTCCTGTCAGCTAAGTAGGACTGGAACCATAATAGAAGGGCTTCAGGGAAACCTAACTTTTTTAGTTTGAAAAGTATAATGGAGTGGGAAAGCTTGTCAAATGCCTTACTGAAATCAGTGTAAACACAATCAGTTTGGCAACCGGAAACGAAGCCTTCAACAGCATGGGAAGTGAATTCAAGGAGATTGGTGGTAGTGGAACGAGCTGGAAGGAAACCATGTTGGTTTGTAGAAATAAGTTTTTTGCAGATGGGCACGATTGCAGAATAAATGATTGATTCAAAAAGCTTCGGTATGACAGACAGCTTGGCAATTGGTCTGTAGTTCGATATTTCGTTCTTGCTACCACTTTTGTGAATAGGAATTATGAACGAATTCTTCCAAAGAGTAGGGAAGTACCCTTTATCCAGGGACTTTTGAAAAAGGGTTTTCAGTGGAGACTGGAGAAACTCCACACAGGATTTAAGGACAGCAGGAGGGATACCGTCAGCGCCGGAAGTGAAATCGTATGGGAGTTCATCAATATGTTTCATGATATCGTCAATGGAGATTGAGAGAGATAAACTAGTAGCCTCTCGGTGTAGAGTTATGTGACGAAAATTATTGTCATTAGGTTGAAAATTAGAAGGGGTGAAAGATTGATGAAAGAATGAAGCAAACATGTTGCAAATCGAGGAAGACTCATTACTTGACCAGTTAGTGTGCTGCATAGTTTTTGGGTAGTTATCAGCTTTTTTCTTGGAGTTGACAAATTTGAAGAAGTTTCTAGGATCAGTATAAACCTGGTCCCTCATGCTGCTGAGATATTCGCCATACAGAGCAGAAGAGAGTAAACGAAATCTGTTATAGCAATCAGTAAATGTAATAAGACTCGCAGAATCCTTTCTCTTTAAATAGGTCTTCCAGAGTCTATTTTTCTGATTCCTTAAATGCTTCAGCTCATTATTATACCAAGGTGGAGTAGAACTGCGCAACTTTTGGGGCTCAAAAGGTACACATGAAGCAATAGCTTCATATAGTACGGCATAAAACCGTGCCACATCGACATCCAACTCATTTGCGGAAAGTAAGCTGTTGAAATCAATCAAGGCAAGCTTAGATGAGAGTTCATTAAAGTTAGCCTTCTTGAAGTTGAAGGAATGGGTTACCGCTTCCGGACAAGGATTGTTCTTTGAGTTCAAGCAGTAATTGAGTGAGAGAGGAGGGTGGTAATTGTCAACGGACGTCATGACTATTGGACTGGGTTCAACAATCATGTTTCCTGAGTCAGTAATAATGGGAAATATTTACCACTGCCGTGAATACAAGATCCAACTGTCTCCCTAACATATTAGTCACACCACTCATTTGATTAAGGCCAAGTGAGAATAAGGAATTGAGAAAACAGGATTCCTTAGAATTAAAATTGCCTTCGGGGAGGTAGTTATCGTCAGCTTCGGCAAATACCCACTGAATATTGGGTAAATTGAAGTCGCCAAGAAGAAGTAATTCATCACCAGTGTTCATCATATTCAGGCAATAATCAACACAGGAGATGAGAGTATCATAGAGGCTTTTACCTCCATCGTCAAGTGTGCTTATCATATCTGGTGGGATATAGCAGCACAACAGGAAGAGTTTTGATTTTGAATAAGAAATCGTGAGAGCGACAAGCTCAATGTCCAAATGGTTAGAGAAACTAGGAAGCGAAATTGGGTTACAATTAAGGTGGCTGCGGCATGCAAGAAGTACGCCACCCCCGCGAGCTTCCGAGTCAGTGTGACGGTCCCTCCGAAAGACTTGGTAGGAGGAATCGAAGAGTTCAGCATTAAGAATGCCTTCGTGAAGCCAGGTTTCCGTGAACGCTATGACATCGAACCCGCTAGCCATCGATGCCTGAAGGATGTCGTTAGTTTTTGACCTTGTCCCCCTTACGTTTTGGTAGTAGAGGGAGAGGGTCTCAAGTTTTTTGACATCCTTAGTGTTCTCGGAATGGAAACGTTTGAGTGATGTGCTCGAGTACGGGTACGCGGAACAAAGAGCTTGGTAAGAGCACCAGCAGGCCAGAAACCAGGATCTAAAAGAGTCTCGGCAATAACGGGCGGTGCAGACAAAACGAAAGAAGCAACAGGCTTGGAAGCCTTGTTGACTTTTCTGCATGAAACAGTTTCAGGGTCTATAGATTTTTTCCTTAAATATTCACAGACAGACTCCGTCGTAGTTTGAGGAGAGAATCGTGATATAAAGATATCTAAAGGTCTCGGTATTGTAATCAGAGGGGTGCACGGTTCTAGGGGAACTGTAGATTCAGTGACCGGGGGGTTGGCCACTATTAAGGTCGAAGAGGTTGATACCGGGACCGGCCTAGAGATCGATTCTATCCCTGGAACGCGGGGCAAGGAACTCGGGGTGACACCGTCACCAATGATGGCTTGGCGATTTCGATTTTTCCTGCGACTTTTACGACGCATCTTAATAATAGGTGCAATTGAATTGACGGCCTCCTGTGGCAAGAAGACGTTCTCCGAACGAGAAGAAGGCGCGGGACAGGGTGCAGACAGCGGCTGGTCCTCAACCTGCAGAGCGTCATCAGATGCTGCCGTCGGTGGGGAGGTCTTATTTGTAACAACGACGCTCTCCAATTTTAAGGACAGGGAGCTCAGGGCATTGTGATTTTGAATCACTGCTGATGACAGCGATTCAATATCAACCCTGACACGCTTGGTATTCTTTTTTATGTCGTCCAGTATAGGATGGACGGAAGCCGAGGAGCTAATAGTGCAGGAGGAAGAAGTGGCGACCGGATTAAGTATCGCCGAGTGTATGTCGTCTAACGATTCCAGTGCTGTTGCAACTCGGGTAGAAATTTTCTCAAATTTCTCAATCAAGGAACCCGTATTGGTCACAACAGAGTTCAGGGTGTCAGACAACGTGTCAAGCCG
Source organism: Thereva unica (assembly GCA_949987705.1). Taxonomy (NCBI): domain Eukaryota; kingdom Metazoa; phylum Arthropoda; class Insecta; order Diptera; family Therevidae; genus Thereva; species Thereva unica. Next base: position 35,854,986 of record OX465282.1, on the reverse strand, counting down.
GGCATTGATGGACTGGACGTCATCGGCTAGCATTTGAAAATGCAAGATGTTGCTGGAGAAGGAGTTAAGACGATCCATGACTTTTTCGTGATCAACGAGAAAAGCGTTAGAGATGTCTTTTATCATTCTCAGCACATGACAGGGTTTGATGTCAGAGCAATCGCCACAAGTGGGCCCTCTAGGAGCCGAAGATTTGCTACTGACCTTGAGGCAAGAAGGATGGAAAACGCCTCCACAAACCCCATCACAGGAAATCCCGTCACGGGCGATTTCCGAAGAACACCTCTTGCATAGTTGTTCCGCCATGACGAAAACAATGATATTTATTGATATATTGATATAAAGAGATAACTAAATAAATAAATAAAAATGAAAAGGAGATAGCCGAGAAACATAAATTAAAAAATTAAAAGAAAAAAAAAGTTCTCAACAGAAGTCAGAAATTTTGCAGTTTGAGAAGCGCATTAAAAATGGGTAAGTGAAACAGTTGCATACATTTAGGTGCCAAAAACCTAGAAGTAGCAGTTTTAAAATATAATATAATAATATTATTAAAATAAATAAAATAAATAATAATAATAAAAATTGCACCCCAAGTCAAACATAAAAAGGGTTTCCTACCTCATTTCTAATACATACAAGAAACCAAATTTGACATGAAGCACCGCAATACAAAAAAAAAAAAAAACAAATAACAATGAATAACAATGAATCCACTATCACAAAACCGCAAATCACAAATTTTTTCCAGGAAAATCCTCACGTTATTGAGATTAATTGAAATTAATTAAACAGCACTACAAATGATTGATAACAATTTCAATATTAAATGATTAGTATTATTAAAACAAACAATTAAAAATAAGAATTAAAACACAACACAAAATGACACCGGTGCTGCACGGAGACGATGCACATCATACGACGATCGACTGACACCACTGACATATAGAATGGACTGCTCATGAGGAATTTTTCATGGCACCAATTTGTTCCATAGGCTACAAACCTTTTTCACTCCATGTAAACACCGGAATCACTTTTGAAATTTACATTTTTTTAAATACGTACTTAAAACATTAAAACAACACAAATATTTTGTTTAAAAAAATTAATAAACACTATTTTCACTTTTTCACCTTTTAAAACGCCTTTTTTTCATTAATTTGCAAATTTTATGCGTATCTCATTTAAGTTCTTAACGCCTGTTTTAGCAACTGACATTCTGTATGTCAAAATCCGGGGGTCTATGGGGAAAAGAGCAAAAGCTATAAACATCACTATACCCGTCTATTTTTTTCTAATTGATTTAACGCAAAAGATATAAACATCACTATACCCGTCTATTTTTTTCTAATTGATTTAACCTGATTTTATTTCTGAGTGCTTCTGTCAGTTTGGGGGCTTATGGATGAACGAGTCGACTATACCTTTTTGGTGCCATCGGTTTGTATGGGAATAATTGCTGATGAGCAGTCCATTATTATATGTCAGTGACTGACACTGATAGAAGAAGCTCTATTTCTCTCATCTCTCCATCTCTCACTAACATGTGTGTTTGAGCGATGTGTGTGCAAGTAGCAGCTGCGTCTGCATGGTCTCTTTCGATGTAGAGTAAATAAGCATGAATGTCGCTGATGTCGGTAAGCCTATTATTTTGGTAGCTCAAATCCCAATATTTTTGCCAGTGTTTTGTTTGAGATTCGAGTGTGTTTCACTTTACCGCAATCATTAAAAATATAGTATTTTTCCGTACTATATTGGTTTTCTTACAGCTCGTTCCACTACCACCAATCTTCTTGAGTTCACTCACTGCTCATGCTGTCGAAGGATTCGTTTCCGGTTGTCAAACGGATTGTGTTTACACTGATTTTAGTAAGGCATTTGACAAGCTCTCCCATTCCGTTATAATTCTCAAATTAATAATGTTAGGCTTTCCTCAAGCTCTTCTAGTATAGTTCCAGTCTTACTTAGCTGGCCGGACCTACCAAGTTCTCTTTCGTGGATCCAAATCAATAAACATTGAAGCGACATCAGGTGTCCCACAAGGAAGTCATATTGGCCCTTTTCTCTTTATTCTTTCAATAGATAAAATTGTTCCCTTACTAAAACACTGTAGAATATTGATTTACGCTGATGATATCAAATTGTACCGTCACATAAAGAGTATCGATGATTGCAAATTGGTTTTATTAAGAGGTGGTCCAAAGAATTTAACATCCCGTTGATTACTATACACCTATACATTTCCCTTGGCAGACCATTACTCGAATATGCGTCCCAAGTTTGATGTCCTCACTACTCTTCGCATGTTAGAACTATTGAATCCGAAAAGCTGGCAAAAGAATATCGAGGGTATCCTAAAGAATCAACGGTTATCAGTTACCGGGGCTCGAGACGTCGCCAAAAACCGGCAAGAATGGAAGCGAACCGTGAATAGAGTTCAAGACCCAGCGGCACCGACAGCAGCCTATCCGTTGCGGGGACGACCCACTCGGACCGCCAGCGAACGGAGCAAAGAAGAAGAAGAATAAGCTACATTCAGCTGACCTGAAAATGACCCTTTTTGGCAAAATTTGTTCACAATATGAACCCCGTAATTTTGATTCATAATTTCTGATCATAAATTCGTTCTTTCGTTGAAATCGGAATAACATTTGGCAAACCTGTCGGCCTTGTTGGTGCGGCCATGTTGAATCTACAGCTTTTAAATCATAAATTCGTTATTTGGTACTTTAAAAACCTCCAGAAACCTATTTTCATTGGAATCAGAATACAATTGGCAAATTGGCCATATTGGCACGGACATATCTAATTTATAAGTTTTGACCACAAATTCGTTATATGCGATCTTAAAAACTGCTAGATACTCACTTTCATTGAAATCGAAAATTGGCAAACTTCGTCTATGTCGTCTAAGCTGACCTCTTATTTCTGCCATCATCGGTACGCGCTTATTTTATATATCCTTATTCCTTGTGGCGAAGGTTATATCGTACCTTCGATTAATTATTAATTTAAGGACGTTGCTGTGATCTTTGCCTTATATTTTGGCTGGTCCGAGGGTAATTTTTCTCGATTCCAACCCCCAACATGAGGAGTTCTCCGGAATATTTACGCCCTTTTTGAGTACGGGGTGTCAAGTTTAAAGATTTTTTTTAAATCTAGCCATGAAAAATAACAAAAGATACACCAATCCTGAAGACCGTAAAATATAATTAAGGTTGTTGGTTTTCCCTGGAAAATTACTAATTACATATTGTACTAGTAGTTTTCCTCTTGAAGCTGACGATAGGTAATGAATTTTATTTAAAGGCATTAAAACGGTTCCCGGTGTTTTTGCTTGTTATATTTACATTTCAAATTTGTTGTTTTAATTTTTCCCATGAAATTACAACTTATAGATTCAATGAAAAATTAGTTCTTTAAATTTATCAGTAGTCTCATCGAGAGTTTTGTTGATAGTAAAAGAACGGTGGCTTATATACAGTTGTGTTGTGTAATATAATTCTTTTGAACCGATGCCTCAAAAAGCTACAAACAGTTCCTGATCTTGCCCATTGCTTGCCCAAAATCCTTAAAAGTTAATCTAGAGTCCATTTTAAATAACCAGAAGACAGAAACCATGAGGGCGCTTGAGTGACTTCAGGAACAAGTTATGTCAGTATAGGGTACATTCCAGTTTACTATCGGGTAAATCGTTTGACTTTGTAAATTGCGACCAGTACTAATGTTTGTCTCTCCTAAAGCTGTTACAGTTGATGCTGGTGGTGATTTGCCAAGGTTTAAAGGGTTGTCTCTCTTACAATGATTGCGGCATGTATGGGCACAAGGGTCGATGGGTTTATTTTTCAATACCCAAAAGGAAGCCAACTAGAACCAGTGACTTGTATTAAATTTATTGTCAAAGGGAATCTTCCCAGGGTCCTAGCCAATTATTTACTCAACCAAGTAATTAAAACAGCGGCACGTGTTGCAGTTTTGTACGCTTCGATGGCCACATTTAACCCCTTTAAATAACGACGGCCCAGCTAGCAGGCCCTAAATAAATCCCCTGGCGTATCCCAGCGTTAATGCTATGACCCTAGGGTAGTATAGTCCATGCTGTAAACAGGATGCGAGTGCACAAGACAAAATATTACTACGGTGAAATGTTTTTTTAGAGTTTTTTAGCACAAGAAAGAAGTTCCTCTAAGGTGCGTTTATTGATGTATCTAATTTCATTAGTTATAAAATCACCAAAAATATTTTCATGATATTAATTGCTCTAAATGAAAAGCAACGATTAATGAAAAGCAATTAGATGAATTAAAAAATTCTAAAGTAAATTCCTAATTCTATAGACAAATATTCTTTCGAACATTTTTAAGCTTTGTTTTTATTCTCGAAATGTATTTTTAAATATTATTGATTAATGAAGATGGCATTGTAGTGTAATCGTGATTTTCTTAGGCGAAGAATGCAATAAAATTCACTCCACAATATACCTGCAGTAGTGGAACTACGGCTAAATTCATATTTGCAATGGATTGACGGTTATCATCAATCAAGAATTTGAAAACGTTTTTGAAGCATCCGTCAACAATTCGGAAACTTACTTAAGACGAAATAATTTAAGCGAGAGAAATTTTCCTTTAGTATCAGTAGATTTTGATTCAATTTTTAGTTCTTCGCATAGGCAGCGGTAATGTGGGTAGTAGTACCCACGCGGAAAATTCTGGTAAAATACCCTCCCGGAATTTAAGAGTAACTGAGCGTGTGACATGAAGGATGCCTATATTTCCGGGCCGAATCGCCAAATCTCACACAATAAAAGAAGACGGGCTCTCTGCGTTATCCTAGGATATCTACTCATACTAGTCATAGCGCTGAGCCATCGTGCTCGAAACGATGCAGATATTTTTGATATCCTCCATTTCCACTCAAGAACTTCGTGAGATCGTAACTCACTTCCGCACACTCGCTCGTAACCCATTTATCTACGTTTTCGATAAGCCTGATAGTCTAATGACTCTTAAGAGGCTCGCCTCACTTGCCTTGCAATTACACTCGCAGTGCGTCATCTGCCGCCGCACTGAATGTATCTTCCCTCTAGCATAGTCTGCATCATAGCGACGCAAGGCTTTTCTCAATGGTATATCTATGGGTATAATTTCCAATCACGCACGCCGCGTGGTGCATGCAGTGATTGATATAATAGAAGTGCGTGCATTCAAATGCAAACTGAGATATTCTTACGTAAACGGACCGCACGCAATGCCAAAGTTGGTCTACTACCATTTTTTCCGCTTTGCCGAATTCGTCATAGTTTCAAATACCCAAATAAAAGAACACACAACAGGCACGTGTACTCGTCGATTTTTTGGTAATTTGTAAAAGACTAGACGGAACCCAAGTACGCAACTGTCTGCCAGCGAAAAGTCGCTATATACACCAAACCCACTCTACGCACGCACTTATCTGCTCCGTAACGAACTCATCTGCTCCATGCGTAAAGCTAAACCGGCCATCGAGTGCTCCACCAACTCAATGGACACAGTTTTCTTCAAAACACGTGAAGTGTATAGGTGTCTCAAAGAGCTAGACTCCAAAAAATCCACTGGCCCCGACAATATTCCCCCTCTTAAAAATTATGCCTTATACCTTTGTCTAAACCTCTGCGCAAACTTTTCGCCCGACTCCTGGAAACTGGCCCATGTTCAGCCCATACCAAAAAAAGGTGACGCTAGTGACCGCGCTAACTACCGCCCAAATTTAATTACTTCTATTCTCCCCAAAGTGATGGAGACAATAATAAACAAGAGGCTTCTTAGATATCATGAACGCCACAAAATATTAAATGACAAACAGTACGGCTTTAGACCAAAAAGATCTACTCCTCCTTGTTTGCCTAACAGAGCACCTCAACCAAAGAATACTGAATCTGGCCTGGTTGCTCTAGATTTCTCCAAGGCTTTTGACAGAGTGTGGCCCCCGCTCTGTTAACTAAACAAGCTATTGGTATTAACTTCATTCTAAAGAACTGGATTAAGAGTTTCCTTTCTGGCCGTTCAATCAGGGACGGCGTCGAATCCGACCCACATACCATCTTCGCAGGTGTTCCCCATAAATGGCCTGCTCTCAATCCCCTCCAACTCATTCCACAGCTTTGCCGACGACAGTACACTACGTTACTCGTACGGCTTCGATAGTGTAAGACAAGCACGAGCCAGACCTTGTCTGCATTATAGCAAACTCATGTCCTTTTCAATCAACAGGCACATCGAAAGAATTCTTTACTGGGGCCGTAAGAACCGTGTGGAATTTAATGCATCAAAAACGAAATACTATCTCATCTCGAATAAAAACTGCACCGAACCTCCTTCTTTTTCAGTGGGCAATAAAAACCGAACGCAGAACCGTCTTTAAACATCCTAGTCATAACATTAGCCGAAGATCTGCACTGGAATAAACACATATTCCAAATTGCTAAACAAGCACCACAGTGCCTGGGATTCCTTAAAAGATGTAAATTCCTCCTTCAGCCGTTCGGCCAGAGCTACAATCTACAAGTCCTACATTTGTCTCACCACCTTAGCCTGGCTGGACAAGGTGAAAAGCCGCGCTCTCAAAGTTATTGGCAATAACGCCATTTGCTCTTCAATTGACTCATTAAGCCACCGTAGGACTGTATTGCAAAATTTTACCGTTTTTACTACAACGACTGCTCTACTGAAATAAGTAACCTCATGCCTCTACGGCAACGCAAAGTTCACCACCATCTCCTCCAACACCCACCCGAGTCCCCCTAATATATCCTATTTTTCTCTCTATCCTTCGAGCTAAGCTTACTATTAGACATTGCACCATGACGTGTACGACATGAAGGACTAGTAGCACAAAGGGTGACACCTTAGCTTAGACTATCGCATAAAAAAAGGAAAGGTTGTTACCAAATAACAGTTTGTCTGACTACCCACCCGAGCCCAACACGATCCGGCGGCACTGGTTCTTCGCATTTCATCACGCTCTCAACTAGCATCGAACGTAGGTTCTTCTTAGTTCCCGAATATTTATATCTGGAAAGTTTTCAAAACTTTTTCCATATTCCATGTTTTTAAGCCCTACCACTGACATAAAGAATGGACTCCTCATCAGCAAATTTTCATGGCACCAATTCTTTCAATAGGTAGCAAACCTTTTTGCGTATACATGAGTATACATGTCAGTGGCTTTGGTAAATTAAAATTTTTAAAGAGAAACTTCCTTGCTCTCGTCCCGGGGATTTTGAATTGATTCGAGCCAGTACGAGTGAATTCAGAAAACTGAAACGAAAACAAGGATAGTTGTACGAAACGGAAGTTGCCTTTCTACTCATTTACATTACATTAAGTGATGCCATATAAACAAATTCTACGAAGTTAACAGGGAAATAATAATACAATTTATTTAAATTTGTGCATAGATGGCGCAGGCATCGGTAAAGTAAATGTGAGAAGTCGGTTATTTAAAAAATTAAGATTGTGTATTAACTATTAAAGATAGTTTTTGTAAAACGAGCGAAATGTTTTTGATTTTTTGGAGGGTTCGCTCTGAGTGCTCGCCAAGTGCAGACGTCTTTCCTTGCGCATTTTGTTTTTCATAAGTTTTTTTTGGGGAAATAATTCCTGGCACGAAGCAATTTTAATTACAAACTGTAAAGCGTAATTTCGCTAGACTCGAGTAGTGCTTAGTATTATTTTCGGAACTCCTCTTTTTGTGTTTACCTTTTTTGGTACTGAAGCGAGGTGCGACAGAAATGCGCGACTGATGCCCCGCAAGGTCATTTTGAACAAAAGAGGCGACAGCGACCTAAAACAGCTGGCTCGAGGAGGTTTCAGCGAATGGCAGGGTTTACCGTGAACTGGAAGAAAAGCTGTGAAGGTACGAGCCAGTGAAGTGGCGATAAGGTTCGAACTGGATCCTCCAAATCCGAATGTCTCTTTCTCCGGTGCGAATCCGGCTTCAAGACCGGTTGAGGGTTGGCTTTCAACCACGCCTGAAGATATACTCGCCCTAAGAAATAGGCTGAACAACAAGAAATCAGCAGGCGTAGACGGAGTCTCTAACTACATTCTAAGGAAAAGCCTTGGGGTGCTAGCTCCACAGCTAGCTGTTATCTTCAATAACTGCCTTAATAATAGTTTCTTCCCCGCCTCGTGGAAGAAGGCAAAAATTCTTCCTATTCCTAAGGTATCAAAGCCAGTGAAACCAGAGGATTATCGACCGGTCTCCCTGCTCTCAAATTTGGGAAGCTGCTGGAAAGACTGATCCTGAGCAGGCTGGAGAATTTCTGTGACAGCAACCGAATCATCCCGAAGTCCCAGTGTATGGAAAAGTTCAATAATTTCCACGAATGTTTCTAGATCAACAATGTTTATTAATTATATAATTGAATATAAGTGTACATAAAATCTCGTAACGTCTAAGGATACAAAAGGGCTTCCTATTCGCAGCTAATCTGAAAATAAAATGAGGAGATTCCAAAATTTCCTACATAATATTTTTGACGTGAGGCTACTCGATAGAAAATGTAAATAATTAGTCAGTAGCTGCATTTTCTTACAAGTACATTTTCTAACACACTCCCACCTGAGTTAATTAAATTGCCAAATGAAATTGACTCACAAATAACAAAAATGTAACGAATGACACAAAATTACATGAACAAAGAAAAAAAAAACAAGCTAACCTAACCTAAATTCAGCCTTTTAGGCGTTCTAATCTCGCGACCACTTCGTGTCGTTCTTACTGTCTCCTTGTCGTCCTTACTGTCTCCTTGATCCTCCGCTGATTCTTCATCATCTTGAAATTTTCCCCTTATGGCCTTTGATACACTCTGTTTTCGACTCGCTAGTTTATATTCGACATTGTCATCTACTGCGGAGCTACAAAATTCAATCTCCAGCGGATAAATCTTCTGCACTGGCCGCAGCATTTTTCCCGTCGAAGTTTTCAACCTTACTAATCTAATCACTCCTTCTCGGCCGGGTATGAGTTCTTCTATTCTTGCTAAAGGCCACTCTCCACGCTTCGAATTGTCAGCTTCCACAAGAACTATTTCTCCCACCTTAACAGTTCTGAGAGAAATTCCTTTAGAATGAAGAATAAGCTGACCTAAGTATTCACAGCGGAATCTTTTCTTGAGAGTTTTTCTTAGTTCATTACGATAACGTAATTTCCGATTATAGTCCATAACCTCTATACAATTCAAGTCTGGTGTCCCAGCTTCTGTGTTTTCTTGTAAAAACATATTGGGAGTCAAAGGCGTTAAATCTGCACACTCTTCGGAAACATATGTTAACGGACGAGAATTGACTACCGTTTCGCATTCACATACTATAGTTTCCATTTCCTCCCAAGTCAGTGAAGTTCTTCCCAGTACACGTCGTAACAACTGTTTCGTTAAGCCTATTAATCTCTCCTACCATCCACCCCACCAAGCTGCGGTCGGTGGATTAATTTCCAGCGTATACCCCTAACACTACTGTATTCTTGAACTTTATCCCAATTCACCTGAGAAAGGGCATTGGCAGTCCCAATAAAATTCGTTCCATTATCGCTATAAATGATGCTTGGTCGGCCTCGTCTAGCGATAAATCTACGTAAACATTGTACAAAACATTCAGTGGAAATTGCTGAAAACATTTCGAGGTGAACCGCACGATAAACTGCACAAGTTAATAGGCAAATCCATGCCTTCTTAGAAGTTCCTGAATTCCTTTCTTTCAGATAAATCGGGCCAACTAAGTCTACGCCAATTACTTCGAACACTTTCGCATCTCTTACTCTATCAATAGGTAGGGGTGGAGAATTTGTTGCTATCCTCTTAGCGTTATATCTTTTACAAACCACACATGAATTTAAAACAAATCGGATAGTACGACGACTATTCAAAATCCAAAAACGATTTCTCAAGATAGTTAACATGCAGTGCAAACCTGCATGGGATGAATTTTTATGTACATTAAATACTAGGCGACAGGGGTGATTTTGACGTGGTAACAATATGGGAAAGCAAAAGTCTTCAAAATCTTCTCGATGAGACACCTTCGTCTTAATACGCATTAATTCATCCTCATCAACAAATGGGCACAAATGCTGTATCTTAATATCATCAATACCACTAAAAAAATCTTTTTGAATTAACCGCAAAACTCGTTTTTCAGCATACTCAAATTCCTTAGTTGTTATATCCCCAGATGTTCGCGATTCTTTTCTCACGGACGCATTGTGCTTAAAACGGATCATCCACGCTACCATTCGCACAATTTGGTTGTAATTAGAGAAATACTTGTAGTACCAATCAGCATCGGTTGAACTGCACACCATGGAACATGGATGGATGATTTGATTGATTTTCTTCTTTCCATGTCGATTTCTTCTTCATTATAGGATTTTTCGGTTGAGGAAAGATCGTCCGATGATGTCCTTAACCATTCTGGTCCCAACCACCATCTCGAAGCTAGTAACTTTTTCGCATTACACCCTCTCGATGGAAGGTCAGCAGGATTATTTGCCCCGAGTACATTACGCCATTGATCTTTTGTAGTGAATCGTCTTATTTCAGCCACTCTGTTGCGTACAAAAATATCCCACTGCTCCTCCCGGGTAATCCATGCAAGCACAGTGGTAGAGTCGGACCAGTAGCACACATTATCAATAGGAATTGTTAAATTTTTTCTACACTTTGATATAATCTTACTCCTACAGTAGCAGCCAACAGCTCTAACCTGGGTATAGTCATCTTCTTATTCTGTTTTCTCAGAGGATTGATTCTCGATTTAGCTTGTATAAGTTGTATATTAACTTGGTCGTCTACGGATATAGTTTTCAAGAACACGGCAGCAGCATATGCCTGCTGACTAGCGTCACAGAATACATGTACTGAAGAACTTTTCGGTTTGTCCGAACTTAAAAACCAACGGGAAATTTTTACTTCCTTCAAATAAGGTAAATCGCGAACCCAGTTGATAAACTTATTCTTCACTTCTTCCTCGACCTCCTGATCCCAGTCACTCTTCGTGTCGCAAATTTGTTGGAGAACTATCTTTGGCAATATAGATACCTTTAAAAATAATAATGAGGATGGAGCACCTCTCAACGCTTCAATCACTTCTGGGGCTTCCATAGCCCCCCAACAGGCCAACCTACAAGACCAGTTGGACATTCCCTGCGAACCCATGCAGCAGGGTGCCGATCACGGCCCCAATGAAGGGGAATTTTCGGGATCCCTCTTCAATGAGGGCAGTCTGAGTCCGCGAACTGCCGTGGAGCACGCTGAGATCACTCCTTCAATGGAAGAAGATCTCCTTAGAGGCCCACCTGCGGAACCGCGCTCACCTTCTGCTCCATTGGAGCGGCAAACCGGAATTCCAAAAGCTCCTTCTAAAAACCGGAGTGGCGCAGCCACCAAACGTTTTAAGCGACTTATGGATGCTGGTTACTCTCGGGAAGATGCCGAAAGGATTTGCGTGGCCCCCGAGGAAGAGAGGAAAGCCATTCTTCCTAACAAGAAGAGGGGCAGATCCTCTGGATCCTCTCCAGGCCAAAATGCCCCGGCGAAAAGGGCGAAGGCTCCAGCTACACGGCCTGGAAAGCCAGCTGAAAAGCCTTCACCAAAGAAGTGCGACGCACCCTCACTGAAGCCTAAAACAGCTTCAAAGCCGACCTTCTGCCAAATAGCAGAGAGTGTCAGAATGGGTGTGCTCGCTGCTGACTACCCAGAGACTCTCCTGACCACGGATCAGTTAACGGCTGTGCAAGGGAGTCTTCTGGAGGCGATAGCCCAGTTGGGACAAAGCTCAGAGCAGCCGAGGTTCCTAGGTGTCGCTGCGCGCCCGGGGTGGCTAGCCATCACCTGCGCCGACTCGGCCACGGCCACGTGGCTGAAAGGTGTGATGGTTAACCTTAAGCCCTGGGAAGGAGCTAGTCTTGTCGCTGTGGACGAAGACAAGCTGCCGCGCAGCCATGTTGTGGTCGGATATTTCCCGGCTGCAACCGAAGACCCTACCGACATTATGTTGAAATGGATAGGGGTCCAAAACAGGGCTCTAAGGGTGCATGAATGGAGAGTACTCCACAAAGTGCACCGTCCACCATTTACGGAGATGACGTTCTCCGTGGACCAAAGGTCAGTTGACGAGCTGAGACGGACAGGCGGCCAAATTGGCTACAAGTTTGGTTGGGCACAGCTTAGGATTAAGGCGGCAGAAAAGCCTATGTCCAAGGCTGACTCTGGCCAAGCTCATACTGTCCCCTCAGCGACCGCCAGCACTTCGCGAGCAACCGCGACCATTTCCGCTCCTATCACCAAGGAAGCAGATGCCCCGAGGCTAACATCTGAAGCCTCGCTTGAGCCTGCTCCGGAAATGGGAGAGGTAAGCTCCAATGTGAGGATGGTGACCACTGCACTCTCTGGGCTGGTGGTTGGGGGGTCCTCTAACGAGGTAATGAATCCCTCCACTAGCTCAGTATTGCAGGCGGCTGGGGCAATGTCTAGTACCCCACCATCCGACACATGCGAACATATAGCCTCCAGAGAGGCTGGTGCTGCTGGCGGAATCGTCGGGGAAGCAACTCTGGATGCTTCCTCTATTGCCGCTACAGGCGGGGCTGAGCCCCTAAAATCGCCACTCCAATCCTCAAGGGGTAAACCTCCACAGCCCAGTAAGGGTCCTAAGAAGGGGAGGAGAAAAAATCCCTTCAGGAAATGAGCACTGCTTCCAATATGAAGCTTGTCCAGATAAACCTTCATCACGCCAAGGCTGCTTCTGCAATACTTGAAAAAAAGTTTATCTCGGGCAATTTAGATGTGGCCCTAATCCAAGAGCCATGGGTGTACCGAGGAAGAATATGTGGCCTCGCTACTAATGCTGGCAGGTTGATCTACTCCACCGAGCATGACTGCCCTAGAGCAGCAATGCTCATGGGGAAGAGACTAACTTGCCTTCCTCTTTCGCAGTTCGTATCCAGAGATCTGGTCGCGGCTGAGGTAGTGCTACCTGGAGACGTAGGAATGCCCAGGCTCGTTATAGCCTCGGCCTACTTCCCTGGTGAAGAGCCTGCCCCACCACCACCAGATGTCAAGAGACTTGTGGAAGACTGCACTAGGAGGAATATTCAGTTAGTGATTGGTTGCGATGCCAACGCGCACCACCTTGTGTGGGGAAGCACCAATACTAATTCTAGGGGCGATTACCTCCTTGATTTCATTACTACCTAAGTAAATAACTGTCTTCCTCGTCACGAATAAAAGATATATTAGGCCTATGATTAATATATCTTTGCTATCGTTGGATATTTCATCTATTATATGAATCACATTATCATATATAGATTCGTCGGAGTTTGGAGGTAAGTAAAAAGAACCGATGGCAATGTATTTATTTCCGAGCTTTACCCGTACTAAAATATGTTCGAAGGTTTTAGACGATGTAGTCGCGATAAGTTCCCTATTTAAGGGGTCTCTAACAGCTATGAGGACACCACCTCCTCTTGAGAGACCGGTAGATATATAATCTCTATCGCATCTATAAATGGACCAGCTGCCATGCAAGATCTCCTCGTTAAGGAAGGAGTCATTCAACCAAGTCTCGGTTAACACCAGTACATTAAAGTCACAGGATTTGGAGTCGATAAAAAGATCCTTCAGTTTGCCTCTCATCCCACTGCAGTTATGATAGAAGAGTCTTAAGTTATCGGAAGATGTTAGTTTTGAATGACGGGCTGGGAGATGGTTAGAATTTCGGGGGGAAGCTAGTTAAGGACGTCCCGACTCCTTTGAAGTTGGGACATATGTTTTGCTCTGACATGGGACCCATATGCAGAGAGGTCCTTGCGAACTTGCTGAGGGGAAATTTGGAATTGTTCATAGAAATTTGTAAAGAGTTCTAGGAGGGCATTACGTTCAGTAGGTAGGCCCTCTTGCTGAATAGAGATAATTAGACTAGTCCTGGTCTTACCATTAATGCAAGTTGAATCTGGTTTGTTGTGCATGTAAGCCAGGAATAGGCGAACATCATCAAAGATCCTCTTTTCTCGCAAGCGTGAGCGCAAATATCTCTTTTCTTCGGAGTCAGCAGATATAATGGTATTTTTTACCACCGGGGGTTGTAGAGGATTCAAGAAAGGCGACTTGGATCTTACCGAAGAATCCGATGACATTTGCTGTGGCGGGGTTGGTTGAGGTTGAGCATCGCAGATGTCAGCGTAGGAACGGCCGCCAACAATAACGTGACTTCGCGCGAAATTTGGGTAATTAGTGGTTGGGAGTGGATCATTAGTAACGTTAGTGCTCTTAGTTTTTCTGATGGTGGTTGGAAGTAAATTTTTTGTATTATTGGTTAGTGATTTAGTAGTTGGTGGATTATTAGTAGTGTTAGTGTATATTTTGTTAGGTTTTACTTTAGTGCTACTCTTAGATTTACTTAGCCTATCTATCCATCGGTGTAAAATTAAGTTCTTCCATGTAAAGATCTTTGCCTCATTCTGGAACAACCAATCGTATCTAGAGGGCAAGGCCAATTTGAAGCTCCTGGGTTTATTGGGCTTCTTATTTCGATGACTGACTTCCTCGCAGTTCGATATATCGATCGAGAAGTCAGTTTTAAACAGCGAAATTACCCAAGATGAGTTGAATCGTGGTTGCACGCCCTTGAGGAAATAATAGGACACGTTGTCGTTGGTGCTCGAGACATTTACTGTCCTGACGTTACTTATGTCGCTGCACATAGGGCACGCTGTTTCTTTCTATTGCTGCGCCCGGAAGTTTTCGGTGTCTGCTGATTTTTGTTGCTGATCCTTTCCAGACGGGCATCCCATTCTCCCTGAGACTAAGTCGTGCCGAACTTATTAATCGTGCGCTCCGGCAGATGAAGCGGTGGTAGATTAGTCGGCGAATTTTCCGAAATAGATAAGGTCCGCTGGTGGAGGCCGTTGATTGGGGACCTCAGAGTAAAGTTGTCGTCGTCGATAATATCGTTGATATTTTCACTGAACGGCAGATCTTCACTTAATCCAGCAGGAGGAGAGATCGGGTCTATTGGATTTAGTGACTTAATGGCAGCCAGTTCAAATTGGAGGTTGTTGAGCTGGAAATTTAGTTCCCTTTTAAGTAGATTAACTGCCTTTTCCAACTCATAGAATTTGCTCCCATGGTCAGCTAGGATATCTTGGATATCATTGCTGGAACTGCAGCGATTAGCATCTGAGCTCAACTTAATTTTTGTTAGGAATGCAGCAATCAAATTAAGCTCAAATTTCAAAAATTTTTCGAAATCATCAGAGCACTTAGGGGCATCCTTGGAAAGCGATAAATTATCAACTTTTGATCTAAGAAGTTGAAAACTCTTAGCGGTCTGGAGTGGCTACTCTCAATCCTATCCACCGCATAAGAAAGCTCGTCCACATCTGAATAATCAGCTGGGGCACTTCTGTCCGTGTTAAAGCCTTTGCGCTGCAAGCTTCCAAATCACTTTTAATGTGAGTCAGGCCTCCGCCAAATTGTCATCGGGAATAACAAACATATTTGTTGGTATAACTTGTCATCGTAAATAAATATTTGACTAGATATTTGCAAAAAACCCATTTTAATAAACTTTGAGTGTAATAAATCCATAAATATCAACTTTATAGAAAAAAGTAAAGGCAGCAAATGCTGGGCAATGATGAGCTCAACACACGATATAATCAGTTTAAATGTAACGGGCAAGAAAAAGATATTAGGAAATTATTTTTTATTGAATTTACATTTTCCGACATTTAAAGCGCTATAACTCGTGAAATATTAACCCTATCCAAAAATGATATAAGCAAAAATTATAGATAATCGTGTGTTCTATAAGTCTTAGGAAGGACCTTTTTATGGCGGGCTAACCGTTAACGAAATATAGTGCAAAGAAAGTAATGTATAAAGTTTGAAGCACTATAACTCCGAACATATTGACTTTACAAAAAAAAAAAAAATTCTGAACAAAAAAGTTAAATCACTTATTTTTGTCGTAAAATGCATAGTTTCTGAGATATAGAATTAAACGCGTTTTCCCTTCATTGTAAGTGAAGCATAAGGGTGGGATGACGCCATTTTGAATTTATGCTCATAAAAATATTTAAAAACATTTGGTAAAAAAAAATCGCGTGCGGTATTTTTCGCATTACGAAGGGCTTTTTTTCGACCTATTTACTGAGTATATGCACAAATTATACAATACCGAGTAAACACACAAAACCGTGGACCTTACAACGGGCGAATACCAACCGGCCGCTTAGGACATAATTCGGCCTCACGACGGCAATACTTGACCTAAATCTTTAAATGCCGAATATTTTACCAAAACAAATCTGCAATTAAGTTATTGTTGAATGTGCTTTATAGGTACTTCTTGGGATATGATACGTATGTATGTACAAAAGAAATAAGCTCATCAGTCGTTGTTTTGTTTTTTGAGAAAAGTCTTATAATTTCTATTTTAATGAGAAATTTCCTTATCGAACCCCTCGAAGAAAGAAAAACAATTGAACAAAAAAAAACCGTTTAATTGTAGTTCGTGGATAAAAATTTTGGAATGTTCGAATTCCAAGATATGGACACCGGATTTCAAGATGTTTTTCACAATAATACTATACGAATACACGTATAGTTTTACCGGGTCTCGGTAGTAAATAAGAAATCATTTTTTTTTGTTTATTTTTTTTTAAATGAATGCCCGCCGGTGTGTGTGTGGTGTACGGCCGTACGGTGGGGCCGTTGTATGGCCATCTTTTATTTTTACTCGAGAAAGCAGTGGCGTATTTTAAGATTTGGCGCCCTGGTCCTATACTATTTGCCGCCCCACAAATTAGGGCATATTTATTTAATGCTTAGTTTTTAAACGTCAAATGTTTTTCGCTTATGAGGGAACGTAGGTAATTTTTTTAGTGTTTTTACTACGGAAAGAAAATTCGACACTGCCGCGACAAGAAATTTGCCCCGGCTGAAGTAACCCAATACCTACTGATTGTGAAATATGTAATGCTCCAATAAAATCAAATTTGCATGATAATGCAAATGTTAAATGAATATTTGAGCCTCCAGATCTCGTCAAACAATTGAGCCGCTGAGAGTCATAGTGGCATAAGTCATGTTTTATTAATTCGGAGTAAAATGAAACTCCGCGTTGTTCTTCAAAAAAAAATCCCGTCTAGAGATACGAATATGTAATTCTTTTATGCCACTTTATAAACTGTCAAAATTTTAGAATATATGTAAGCTTTAGTTTGTTTTTTTCAGTCAAAACAACCCTTTTACAAGCTTTATACATATTAACTTCGTTTTCTGTGTGGGACAAATGACGGTTTTGTTCGTAATGATAACAACACGCTGCCGTCTGGGGTTCTAACGGTAACTTATAGCTACTTTTAATATGGGGCTGAACAGGGTGATGCGTATAATTTAGTTTTAACTCAATTTTTGAAAATTTTTGACTTACGCCACTATGATTTTTAACGGTTCAATTGGTCTCATATTAGGTATTAATATTTTGGTCGCAAAAGGTCACCTTTGACTCTTGTAACAATACTTTCTTACGACACTCATGGTTTCTTTTCTTTTTCTATCTATCTCTTGAGATCGCTTCTGAGACCTTCTGTATATATTTTCTTACCAGCATCCTCAAAAGCATCTGTTTGTTCTCTATGAAAGTGATTAGTGACTTGTAGAATCTGGAAACTAGCTCTACATCTGTGTCGGAGCTTTTAAGAATTTTGGAAACTATATAAGCTTTTTGGTGAAGCGCTTCGCTTTTATTACTTCAAGAGCGGCTACTATTTCGTTCCAATTTTTGTTAAGACTGGCACAGGCATCGTCCCTAGCAACAGACCATCGCGTATATCACAAATTTTCCGCAGCTACACTTTCAGGCGTAGCTCAAAAGGGTTGAATTACGTTCCGTCGTTTAAATTTTGCCCCATAAAGTTATTTCCTCTCAGCGTATTAAGTAAAGATTATTAAAGGCTGATTCCGCAAGCCGCCCCTCGCCACCTATTGCCCCGGGCCAGAGCTGCACAAAGTACTGACCAAAATTACTTGAAGTAGTAAGTACTAAGTAATTGGTAAATGTATTTGAAGTACCAAGTACTATGAGTCATTAATATTTAAAGTACTTGAATTATCAATTACATACTTCCAAAATGTACTTGAAATATTTACTTCAAGTACATAGAAAAACTTCAAGTAATTGCAAGTAATTGAAGTACATTGATATTTTAAGTATTTCAATCAATTTCAATTACTTGAAGTTTTCCTATGTACTCGTAGTTGAAGTAAATATTTCAAATATTTCAATACAAATATTTCAAGAAAAATACGAATAGTCCAGTGTAATTAGTCGAAAAAAGGGCATGAAATTGCATTTCATGATGTACGAATTTTTTTTTTTGGAATTTGTTTGGGTACATCTGACAATGTTAAAACCAAGTTTGTGGGGTCGCAGTGTGTTGGGAAAAGCCGCCATCTTGAAAAAGAGGTAGAGGTCATTTATACCAAATAACCAATTTCCATGCAGTGATAGCTGAAAATGATCACTGGCAAGGTATTGGAGAATAAAATTATCTACAAAATCGGCTCTCAACGAGGTCTGTAAGTTGATTTGGCTCAAAGTTATGGCCGCTCAAAGTTCAACCTTGATCATGTGGTTGGGGTTGAATGCAGTTTTTTGCGATTAACTCGTAAGATATTAATTTGTGTGGGTTAATGCCGATTACCAAACTTAAAGTGCTAGTAATTACCTTTAGAATAAGCCCTTAGTCGTCGTTCTCGCTTGTACAGTTTGCGAGTAATCCAACGCCAAAGTTCGTAATGCACGTGCCTGAAATAACTGATAACGCCATTTTTTTTGAATATCTCTTTAACGGTTGCTCATATGATAATGTAGTAAGAAGCAGAAATACGGGTATTAAAATATCTTTCAAAAGGGCTATTGGCCGAAACTCTATGTAGTTTCATGTCCGTGACATAACGGGTGAAAAGTCAACCGCGAAGGTTGTGACACTTCTCGAGGAATAACTCGCTTCCAGCCAGTTTCGCGTGTCGGATGAATTAGAATTTTATGTAACGCCCTGAATTATCTATATTTTGGGTTATTTAACTACTTTGGAAAATTATAATAATGGGAAATAGCAGCTAAGAATCATAATTTTCGAGGTTCTAAAAGTAAAGTTAAGGTAAAACTTTCTGACCAGACTGTCTTTGGAATCCGGGAAACATAACGTGTGCAAAGAAGCCTAAATGAAAGTCAAGTGAAAGCTGTTTAAGCAAAGGTGGTGCAAGCGATTCGTAACCCGAAAAACGGACAGAGAGAATAAAAGACAGCAATTATTATAAGTACTTGAACTATTTATTAGTACTTCAAGTATTTATTAGTACTTCAAGTTTTTATTAGTACTTCAAGTTTTTATTAGTACTTCTAGTTTTTCATAGTACTTCAAGTTTTTATTAGTACTTCAAGTTTCTATTAGTACTTCAAGTTTTTATAAGTACTTGAAGTAACTAAAAATATCAAAACCAATTACCAAGTACAAGTATTTGAGTAAAGTACTTGCAACATCAATTACTTTCGTTGGTTAAGAAAAGTAATTGAAGTAAAATACTTCAAGTTATATAAAGTAATTCTAGTACTTTTTCAAGTACTTTACTTCAAGTATTGTGCAGCTCTGCCCCGGGCCATGGCCCATATGGACCTAGGTTAAATACACAACTGCGAGAAGGTAAGTACGTTAACTGTCGTTATTGGCCAAATTGCGCGTGTTAACAGAGAATATGATAATCGTAAGAACAGGGTACATGCACTAGTTCATACAAGCAAATGGAAACAGATTACAGTTTTGATGCTAGTTTTCCCATCTTTAGAATAGTTTGTCTATGTTATTATGAACAAACGAAAGACTTTTGTTCAAAAATGAAAACAGTTGACCCACGTTCAAGCTCGTATTGCAAACTGCAATCAATGCATCGTCCATATTGGTCATAAATGGCCCTATTCTGATTCTCACTTTCACGGCGAGTGACAATCCAAGACACATTTTCAAATAAAAAGTGTAATGTAAAATTGTGTCTTGGGTAGTCACTCGCCGTGAAAGTGAGAATCAGAATAGGGCCCAATATCTCAAAGCTCCGAAAAAGCTCCGTTTATTGCAGAACCGAGCAATAGTTGGCTTTTCCAGAGCACCAGCAGGTTTTGTTTTGGTACATGGAGCTATTCTACTTGGAAGATTGGCTGAGCGAGGTATAGAAACCTCTATAGTTCTCTTAAGCTGCACTCTTTCATTGCAGAGTGTTAGAGAAAGAAAATCGGGAAGCCTTTGCTTCCTTGTAAAGAGCACTACTTCAGTCCTGCCTGGGTTGACGCCTAGACGTTTTGAAGTAGCCCAATAAGCAAGAGTGTCCAATGCTCGTTGCATTATATTTCTTATTGTTGAGATGTACTTCATGATCATCACCAGCACAATATTAAAAGCACAGCCTACCGTGGTGCACCCAGCCTCTCTTAGGGCTGCCACCACTTCGTTCACTGTTATATTCCAAAGGAGCGGCAATAGAACCCCACCGCACGGTGTGCCTCTTCCAACCCGTTACAGCTTAATTACCAATAAACAGTAAAAAAGGAAATGGTTTAAATAATTCCTTTGTTTATCTCTCCGCCCTGCGTCCTTATCTATTTTTCTCTCAAACCATTATACCGTTGACCTAGTGATGCAGTATACGTGGCGTTAAGAATATACATATGTACTTTTTTCTTAAAATTTCTACAAAGATCTATGGGAGTGTTCTCCAGGAAATAAACCGGGTCGTCTCCCAATTATAAATAATAACACGTGCTGTCTCGTTTATTATTGAACCACTTTATTTTTAACTATTTAACTTTTATATATATATTTATTTTGTTGATTTTAAACATTAACTATTTAACTGTTATACATATATATATTTATATTGTTGGTTTTAAACATTAACTATTTAACTTTTTAAGATTGAAAAATATACGAGGTGTGGCTATTAAATAACGAGACTGACGCTGTAAAACATTTTATTTTTATTTCATACATTTTTACTTGTTATCACCTTCAATATACACCCCTCCTCTATCCCTACAACGCTCCATGCGACTCTTCCATTGTTCGAAACAGTGCTGGAAGTCTTTTTCTGTCAGCTCCTTCAGGACGCGTGCCGCTTTCTCTTTCACAGCTTCGACAGACTCAAATCTTGTTCCTTTTAATGCAGATTTCACCTTAGGAAACAGATAGAAGTCGCACGGCGCAAGATCCGGCGAATAAGGCGGATGGTCTAACACTGGGATGCTGAATTTGCCTAAAAACCTCTTAACAAACAATGCGGAATGTGTTGCGACAATGCGTTGCTCTACTGTTACACTTAACATTTTTCCGGCGAAACAAAAAAACAACTCTAATGCGAACGAAGGCTACGGCTGTACTGATTTGTTTACAGAAGCGAGAGGCACTACATTCGAAAGAGAAGGCTTCACGAAAACAGCTGTTGGTTGCTGGCGTTTGGCGCATGCGCACTTCTTCTGTAGCAGCGTCAGTCTCGTTATTTAATAGCCACACCTCGTATACTTGTCTTATTTTTAATTTTCAAACGTCAAGACTGAAAATTAATTAATTTTTATTTTACTTAGTCTCGGTCGACTGCGTTTTTTTAACAAGTCTCCTTGACTAAGTAAGACCGGAAGTAGTAGGACGATGTCCCTACAGATCACATAACTGAGCTATTATATTCAACAACTAAACTTTCCAATGAGTAATATTCAAAAATCAATAAATGCCATCCTATTTTGCAGTCGTAATCTTTAAACATTTCATATCGTTTTTGATCTCCTGTTTTATTTATTATAGGCCAAATCCTGACATATACATAAATATCACGTCAAAATGCAGACTTGAAAATATGGCAAATTTATTCCAAGCAGACCTAACCCTGCATGTAAGAGAAAATTTATGCAACCATTTCACAAAAACACTATGGGGGCTTGCCTGCAATTCCATATACTCGTATCCGT
>OX465282.1:35102385-35159761 GCA_949987705.1 Thereva unica | reverse complement strand
GCCATTATGCTGGTACAGCACGATATCGCCCGAACCACGAAAGATATTGACTTACGTGAGGTGCCGTTCGAAGCGTATTAGCGACAATATAATCTGAAAAGGTTTTGATAAAATTCGGTCCAGCGGTTTTTGGTTTAAATGACTTAAGTGATTTTTGTACCTGCACGGCACCGCGCGAACTAAAAACTATATCGACTTCATTGAGGTGCCGAAAAACATTAATACATCAATTTTATATACATTTTCGTCATCCTAATCTTGTAAGTGCGCACATTTAGTTTGAAATTTTAGCGAAAATATTGATAAACAATTGTGACAAATTCTCGGTATTATAGATATATTCTATGTTGCCTATTGTTCATTTATTATTAAAATATCCAATCATATATTCAACATCCATCATACTGGGAAGTTGATCGTGTGGACCGAAAGGGTCGAACCCACATCCCAGCTAGTTTATTGCTAAGCAGCTATCTACTCAATACTCTATTCTACATGTGCGTAAGCTGGGGTCAGTGGTCCAGCAGGATATGTGTGGGTGTGTGTATGTGTGTGTGTGGGTGTTTGCTAAGTGGTCGGTCTTGTATCTGGTCATACCGCGACACTGGTATAGGAAATGATGACGGGAACAATGTCGGATCGTATACCACGACACTGGTCTAGGAAACACTCCTCAGGTATTCGGTAGGTATGCGGTCGGTAGGTGTTATGTCTGTGGTCTAACCGTGCCGGATCATACACCAGGACACGGTCTAAGAATCGCTACTTCGGCACATAGTCGGATCGTACACCACGACAAGGCATCGGAATCATTCCTCTGGTAATGCGTATTGTGCGTAAAGTAACCGTTCCGGATCGTACACCGCGACACGGTATAGGAATCGCTATTTCGGCACATAGTCGGACCGTACACCACGACAAGGCCTCAGCAACATTCCTCTGGTAATGTGTATTGTGTGTAATGTGTATAGTGTTACCGTGCCGGATCGTTCACAACGACACGGTATAAGAAACGCTACTTCGGCACATAGTCGGATCGTATACCACGACAAGGTCTCGGCAACATTCCTCTGGTAATGTGTATTGTGGGTAATGTGTATACTGTAACCGTGGCGGATCGTACACCACGACACGGTATAGGAATCGGTACTTCGGCACATAGTCGGATCGTACACCACGACAAGGCCTCGGCAACATTCCTCAGGTGTATAGTGTGACCGTGCCGGATTGTACACCACGACTAGGACCTGAGAAGGAGATGCTTTCTAGAGTTAAAACATCATATTTTTCTAACGTCATAACGTTTTTCATAATATTTTTCTAACGTTCGGGGAGAGGGTTTTTAGTAACGAACGTGGTTCGTTACAAGACCAGCATTAAGCACAAAAAATGCATGCAGTTTTAAAAGCAGACAGCACAACAACCAAATTAAGAGTGGTCTTTGATGCGTCGTTTCTTACAAGTTCAGGAGTCCGACTCAACGACGCTTTACTAAAAGGACCAGAATTACAAAAAGCTTAATGTCGATTTTTCTCAGGTGGAGGAAACATAAGTTTGTCATATCATCTGACATGGAAAAGATGTATATAGGCAAATTAAAATTGCAGACGCTCATCACTATTACCAGAGAATCTTGTGGCGGGAAACTCCTCAAGCCCCTTTGCAACAATTTAACCTTACCACGGTAACATATGGCACAAAACCTGTACCATTCCTAGCGGTACGTACCTTGTATCAATTGGCCAACGATGAAGGACAGAACTTCGTCAGAGCGGCAGCAGCGCTTAAACAGGATTTCTCTGTTGACGACTTATTAACAGGTGCAGACACCATCTCATCGATCAAGGAATTGAGCAGACAATTAGATGAGTTGTTGAGTAGGGGAGGGTTTAAGTTAAGAAAATGGGCTAGTAACAGCATGAACATCTTGGAAGGCGTTCACGAGTCGGACAAAAAACAAAATCTTTTAAGTTTATCAGGTGACACTAAGATAAAAACCTTAGGAATATATTGGTATCCACACAGAGATACCTTCACATTTAGACTAAATATAAGTCAACAGACTATAACTCCAACCAAAAGAGTAGTGTTATCAGAATGGTCACAATTGTTTGATCCACTAGGTTGGTTAGCTCCCTGCATCATTAAGGCCAAGTTATTGATTCAGTCATTATGGAAAGCTAACTTATCATGGGATGAAAAATTACATTAAGAAACCAATTCGCTGATCTGGAATAAATTGAAATTCCTAGGTGTGTTCACGTATCACGAACAAATTCGATCATATCACCTCTTTTTAGTTAAAACGGCAACAAACACAGAAAAAACTCTACAAAATAATTTGGGAAGGGATGCGTGCATGAGAAATGAATAAAGTTAATTTATCTTTATATGTGTTGAGCAGAGCTTTCAACAAAGGCAGTTTATTCATTATAATAACCATAATTTTACTATAATTATGCAAAGCATTTCTCACCCCTAAATTTAAAATAATTTAATAAAAATTCTGACAAAATTTCTATTGAATACATGAGCTTTTTTATTCATAAAACATTAGTCCTCCGCAGTCGCAAGCAGTACAACCTCCGCAGGCAGAAGCGCGCATGTGACTGGCGCAAGATGTCAACAATCTGGTAATCAAACTGATAAAAACAGAGTATTCGTATTTATTTAGTAGAGATTTCTATAAATTATTTCTATAGCAAGGGTGTAAAATACAGAGGAAATTGAATATATCACCAACAGTGAACAGTGAAGAATTAAAAAGTTACATCCAAGTAACATTAACTTTGAAAAACAACGACACTTTAGAACAGTTGTTATCAAAAACAAACGATTTTCAAAGGTTATTGAGATTAAATGCGAATTGTGTACGCTTCTTTTAAGGTACTTTTAAGGACAAACTACATAAACATACAAGAGCTAAGAGGGTCTAGGAACCTCATAATAAAAATGGTTCAAGAACAAAAGTTCTCCTGCGAAATAATTGACATAAAGTTGACTGAAAGAGTATCACAGAAAAGCAAGATCCTCTCATTAAATCCATTTTTAGAGAAAAAAGGCATCCTCAGGGTAGGGAGAAGGTTAAGGAATTCATCGCTCGGTGATGAAGAGAAATTCCCCATCATTATATCGCCCAGGGCCCACTCTCTGCGTTAATTATCTCAGAAGTACTTTACAGTCCCTACACGGTGGACCAACACTGACCTTATCATAAATTCGTCAACAATATTGAATACTCAATGGAACCAACGCTGTAAAGGAACAATTACACAAATGCATAACATGCCGTAAACTAGTAGCCAAACCATTAACTCAACTGATGGCAGACTTGCCCAAACCACGGGTCACAGTTACCAAGCCGTTTACGCATTGCGGAATCCACTACGCAGGCCCTATTAGGTACATTAAAATTAATGGTAAAGGCAAAACGACATTTAAGGCATATAACGCCCTATTTATCTGTTTGGTAACCAAAGCAATTCATATAGAACTGGTAAGTGATCTCACCGCCGAGGCATTCGTCGCAGGCTACAAACGCTTTGCCCCCAGAAGAGGTAGAGTCTCTCAAATTTGCAGCGACAACGGCACAAACTTCGTGCTGGGAAACAAAATATTGAAGTTCCATAGCAAGGAAGTAAAAACTGAGTTCTTCGAAGTAATTCTGTAAACATGCTAAGGGCGAAAATAGTTTCCACAGCGACTAGTAAAAACGAATGGAACACACAGCTTTTCTATCAGTATGAAGGGTGCAGCACAATATGCAGACCACTCGACGACGAGGTCGCCGAGAGTGGCGACTCAATCAATCCAACTTCTATTTCGTAGCCGTCTCAAAGTTGCCTGGCGGTGTGACATGGGATTGTGTTGCTATGTATTCTCGTATGTTCCTGTGCGCGTGTGTAGCATTCGGATGTCGAAGATGATTATTCTTGTGTGTGCTTTTTAATTTGTGTGCACCGTCGCCGTCGCCCTTAGCATGTTTACAGCATAATTCAAAGGGGGTTATTTAAATCAGCTCATTAATCTATTATAATTAAATTAGATATAATCTATAATATAAAAATGAATCGCTAAATGTGTTGCTAAGCGCAAAACTCGAGAACGGCTGGACCTATTGGACTAATTTTTTTTTCGAATATTCGTTGAAGTACGAGGATGGTTCTTACGGAGAGAAAAATTTAAAAAATTGCCTGAAAAAACAAAAAACTGGTAATTTTAGGAATTTTCACTTCATTTTAGTTTCAATAGCTTCATGGCCTACCTATTGTTTAACAAATATAAAATTGTCATTAAATTGAATCATTACATTTAATGAAAATTTCAAATTTACGCAGCTGTCAAACAATAGGTAGGCCATGACGCTATTGAAACTAAAATGATCCACAGCGGCCGTCTCAAGAGGGCGGTGTACCACTTTCTTCACAACCACCTCGACATGGGTATAAAATGAAAGGGTATGATAAGTAGAATACAATAAGCAATGTAGTATACAAAATATATCTTTAGATCCATGGCGCCCGTCTCAAGAGGGCGGGGTACCACTTTCTTCACAACCACCTCAACATGGGTATCAAATGAAAGGGTATGTTAAGTAGAATATAATAAGCAATGTAGTATACAAAATATATCTTTCGATCCATGGCGGCCGTCTCAAGAGGGCGGGGTACCACTTTCTTCACAACCACCTCGACATGGGTATCAAATGAAAGGGTATGATAAGTAGAATACAATAAGCAATGTAGTATACAAAATATATCTTTAGATCAATGGCGGCCGTCTCAAGGGGCCGGATTACCACTTTCTTCACAACCACCTCAACATGGGTATCAAATGAAAGGGTATATTAAGGAGAATACAATAAGCAATGTAGTATACAAAATATATCTTTAGATCCATGGCGGCCGTCTCAAGAGGGCGGGGTACCACTTTCTTCACAACCACCTCGACATGGGTATCAAATGAAAGGGTATGATAAGTAGAATACAATAAGCAATGTAGTATACGAAATATATCTTTAGATCCATGGCGGCCGTCTCAAGAGGCCGAATTACCACTTTCTTCACAACCACCTCGACATGGTTATCAAATGAAAGGGTATGATAAGTAGAATAAAATAAGCAATGTAGTAGACTCAATATACCGATTCATGGCGGCCGACGCAAGACCCATGTTCTTTGAGGCATTTCATCTGTGTAAAATTCATATCTCGAAAAATATTAAGTCAGTGGATGGTTTTTATTGTTTACTATTGACTTATGGGTGCAGCGTAGGCGCACCGGGTCCCAGCTAGTCTTTAATATAAAAATAAGTCGGGTTTTCCTTCCTGACGCTATAATTCCAGAACGCACGATCCGATTTCCACGGTTTTGCATTCGTTGGAAAGGTCTCGGGCTCCGTGAGGTTTATATCAAAAAAATTTCAACAGAAAAGCAGGCGTTTGGTCCATAGCAGCCATCTCAAGAGGGCGGATTACCATCTTCTTTACAACCCCTCGACATGGATATCAAATGAAAGGGTTTGGTAAGTAGAACACCAAAGGCAATATAGTATACTCAATATATCGTTTGGTCCATGGCAGTCATCTCAAGAGAGCAGATGACCATTTTCTTCACAACCCCTTCGAAATGGGTATCCAATGAAAGAGTATGATAAGTAGAACAATATAAGCAATATAGTATACTCAATATGTCACTTGGTCCATAGCGGCCACCTCAAGAATGCGGATTACCATTTTCTTCACAACACCTTCGACATGGATATCAAATGAAAGAGTATGATAAGTAGAACACCATAGACAATATAGTATACTCAATATATCGTTTGGTCCATGGCGATCATTTCAAGCGGGCGGATTACCATTATCTTCACAACCCCTTCGAGATGGGTATCAAATGAGAGAGTATGATAAGTAAAACACATAAGCAATATAGTATACTCAATATATCGTTTGGTCCATAGCGGCCATCTCCAGAGGTTGGATTACCATTATCTTCACACCCCTCGACATGGATTTCAAATGAAAGGGTATGATAAGTAGAACACCATAAGCAATATAGTATACTCATTTTCTTCACTACCCCCTCGACATCAAAATCAATTTTCCCAGATTTGTTCTTTTTTCACTATAGCTTTTTCCTATCGCAGACTGTGTCCCCATAATCTTATTTTATTGAAAGGCGTTGCAACGCACGCGGGTTTTACTAGTAATAGATGAAAATAGTGCCTTGGTGATTTCAGCTGCAGATACAGTGACAGCATGTTTTTTTTCAGTTTTAATTGTTGACAGTTTGGATGTTTATTATTTTTAACTCCATGGCAACGTATTCATTTTTTATTTGTGTGAGTGCGTGCTTTCCGTGCTCGCAGGTAAAAAGTAGGAGGACAAAATTCTCCACTGCAGCACGAAACTCTCCACTTATTACATCTCCGCACGCCTCCCTTGCCCAAAACAAGCTTTTGCTCCGGAACCATGATCCCTCGTGTATGAATGGCCAAAGGGAACTTTTGAATCAACAAACTGAATATCATTTTATATCGCCAGCCGCACCACACTTTGGGGGATTGTGGGAGGCTGGAGTACGCTCAATCAAATACCATTTAAAACGAGTGATTGGAAACTCAATCCTCAATTTTGAATTTGAATTCCCTCCTTACACAAATCCAGGCTTGTTTGAATTCAAGGCTCTTATGTCCTCTTTCAGCAGATTCCGAAGATCTCGATTGCCATTGCCATTGCTATCTTTTCCAATGCAGACCTTGTCTGAGGCGCCTATGAATCGTTTGAAACTATGGCAGGTGATTGAAAATATGCATCAAACCTTCTGGAACAAGTGGAGGCACGAATACTTATCAAGGTTGCAGCAACGTCCCAAATGGATGTCAAATCAGGAGAATGTCAAGATAGGAGACATCGCCCTACTAACCGATGAACAAACTCCTCCAGCACATTGGCCGCTAGCAAGGGTGGTAGAAACTTATCCTGGGCCAGACAGCCAATTCCGAGTCGCAACATTGGCTACCGGGAAAGGCAAAATTAAAAGACCACTCACTAAATTGGCGCGTCCACCAGTTTCACAGGACGAAGATGACTCAACAGCATCGACAGAATAACATACAAAAGAGTCGCAAATGATCAACAGAAATGATCAGCAAGAGACGGAAACGAAGAGGTCACGGGGTCGGTACTCAGCCCCACATTTGTTACAGTCTCTACTAGTATTATAAAGTCCATCATACGCCTTGAATAAGTCCTTAGTAACTCATCCCTTGACAGTACGAGCAGGGTTATATTTCGAAAATACGAAGAGCAAATCAACCTAGTAAAGGATAACGAGAACCATCTCCTTCAACTTATTCGTAATATTGCGGACTCAAAAAGCAAAATTATCAAGAAAAATAATAAAGCAATCTCGGACCAATTTTTGGCATTGAAGCATCAGTTGGCAGCGATTCTGCGTACTATCAATAACACAAATCAAGAAGTGGCCAAACGTGACAGGTATGAAGCGTTTACTACGGCGATGTTTCATACAACCTTGATGCTGCTAGCATACCAAAATACTCAAGAGGCGCTGTTTCAACTTATAACAGATACTCAGCACGAGAAAGTCAGCCCATTCTTATTCACCCCCGAACAACTCAGATCCCAATTAGCACTTATTCGAGAAAACATACCAAAACCAGTAACGATTCCTGGCAACACAGATCAGAAGGGTATCTTACAGACCTACAATTTAATGAAAATACGATCTAAGGTCATGGAGCGCTATATATTATGTGACATTTCTCTACCTCTTCCTAACATTGAACTTCTCCAGCTATTTAAATTGATTCCTACACTCAGTAGCAGAGTACAAGGAAGCACAAGGTCAGCTGCACCAAATAAATGCGCATGACATTCATCACTATTCCATTTCTTATATTTCAATAGGAACATGCTTGATCATGGGGCTTATTTACCTCTACAGAAAACGGAAGCAGAGAACCCATCGAGTAGGCCCTGCTGAATTCGAACTTTCCTACAATTTTCAGAGCCATGCGTCCACAACCTACCCCAAGACGTTACCCATTTCCTCAAACAACCTCTTGCGGGGAGCATGTTCAAGAAGAACAATATCGAATTTATGTATACATTTTATAGAGACTTGCGTGTGCAAATGGACACCGTGCACGCGCAACCCATGCGCGGAAATCAATAATTGTTAATTGTGCTAATAAAGCGAATTTATTTGCACCTAGATGTAAGTTATAATTAAATTGAATAATCAATACTAATTTAACATTCGAATTGGCCGGTCAAATAAATTGTTTTAGTATAAAGTCTTTTGTTTTCTTATGTTTTACCCGAACACCGGGCTTCAACAGACAACCTCTACATATAAAAATTGTGGAACTTAGATCTGTTCGATTTTCTTGGATGACGAGAATGGAAATGAGATCGATGAAGTACATAAGTACTCAGATTAGTTACAATACTGATACAATTTAATTAAAGTACATTTATTTAGTATTTGTTTCGAAGAACCCGATTTTCTTGCCGTGGAACTTTGCATTCATCCATGAAGTAGGTAGTGAACTCATTTTTAAGCTGTTATGCAGAAGTTATGTTCCCTTGGTTCAGACGTTTCAATATTCTATTCCGAGGTATCCGAACCTGCAATAGCAGTGTAGTTCCATCGAAATTCTCCTGAGAGGTAGGGGAGAAGTGGCATGAAAGAGCCAGTTTACTAAACGAATCAAACAAATATAGTTTTAATGAAAGTAATGAAGATTTTTTTTCTCTAATTATTGTTTACTTATTCAAGTAGGTAATTCCATACGAAAAAACCATAAAGACAATAAAAAATTAATGAACTATTAATTGAAAAAAAATGTGTTTTTTGGCTTTTTCATTACATTTTGGTATTTAAGGAGCCACCAAAAGTTATGAAACAGCCAGTCTGTATTAGTCATATTGTGAAAATATTTGAAGATATTTCTAAAAAATTCTGATCTGATGATTCTGAAAATGTTCAAGCGCTTTAACGAAACAGTCCTTAGTCATCCATCCCGATACATGAGCCACCCTAGAGCTCCAGGCGGACCATAATATCTTCGTAGTTAATGGGACTCTTCACTGAAATGGCTAAAATCTGAACCGCTAGACCGATTTAGATGAAAGTTTGTGTCCGAATAGTTGTTATCGAGTAAAAAACAGAAGCACAATCAATTGTTGAAAAAAAAATTTTTTTAAGCAACATTTTTGTTAATAAACATCCGAGAAAAGGGGTATTTTCCGCGAGCTCCTTGCACGCGAATTTTGAATCGATTTTATTTTTGTTAGTGCCAAAATGTTCAGTAATTAATAATAAACAAAACTGTCAGACAGAATTTTGATATCTGTTTTTGTTTATTAACAATCCACAAATATGTCTGGCGATGTCGAAAAACAGCCGAAAATCTCGATTTTTTCGGTTTTTTATTACATTTTTGTTTATAACTTTATGAATTTTTAAAATTTCAAAATTCTGTCTGACAGATTTATTCAGTTATAGTGCAATCAATCTACGGAAATTCTCCAGACAATTGAAGGCAGGAAAAAAAAATATGGGCGTATAGAACACTTAATTTGAAGAATGATAGCGTTTTTTTTTTTACGGAACTGCATTGGCGAACTTAACCTAAAAAATTCGCAAAACTCAAAAAACCGGGTTTTCGCCAATAAAACAAAAAGTTGAGCTCGGATCCCAAAAAGTTAAATTATAAAGTTATAGGTATTAAAATTATCTTTCAATTGATGTGGTACAAAATATTGGTTAGTGTCTTATACATGGAGAAAAATGCTAAAAACCGCTAAAAATCGCTTCTTTTTCTTTTATTTTTTTATTTTTATTGATGCGACCTAGAAACTTTTTATTTGGTAAAAATGTTGCTTTTGGCAATTTGAAAACTCATTATTTTTTTTGGCTCGAAATTTTGCAAAATATGGGAGAAATTTCGATTTATGTAAAAAAAAGCGTTTTCGTAAAATCCTTCGTCTACAGCTCCTCGACCTCGTAGGACATTTTTTCGAAGCTCTTTTTCTTCGTTAAGAGTTGGACTATCATGCACTATAAGTTAAAATTGGAGTTTTTCAATTTTGTGTACAAAAAACTCCACCGCAAAAAAGACAAGTTTTTTTGCCGCAAAAAAGACAAGTTTTTGTACTGCAAGTT
The DNA here is from genome assembly GCA_949987705.1 of Thereva unica. Taxonomy (NCBI): domain Eukaryota; kingdom Metazoa; phylum Arthropoda; class Insecta; order Diptera; family Therevidae; genus Thereva; species Thereva unica. Next base: position 35,149,565 of record OX465282.1, on the reverse strand, counting down.
TTTTATTTCATTATTTTCGACTCTAAACTACTATTTAATAAAAGTTTATATTCTGTTTAGAGAAAAAATAGGTAATTTGGTCATACATTATATAAATGTATATTGAATCTAATATCTCACACTTTTATAGGAATAATTTGTTTTCGGTTGATCTACATGAAAAGTAGTTGAAGAGTTGCATGTTGTATTTTGAAGAGTTGGGGTTATTTAAATGGTTTATCGTTGGTGGTTTTTAGAGAATAAATAGGTAATATGGTCATACATTATATAAATGATAATAAAAGTTGGTTTTTTGGCATGGCTTTTTCCAACTATAAAAAATTGTTTCATTTTTCAATTTACTTTTATTGTTCTCGAAAAATTTTGTTATTGCAGATTTCTAGAGTTAAATTAAAAAAAGCTATAGAAAATGGCCCTCGAATTTCGAGTCCTGGATGCGGCTATTTGCATTAATTTTAAATATTTTAACGTTCAGGCAATTTTGGTCATAGTTCAAATAAATGTATTTTAAATCTAATGACTTCAACTTTTATAGGAAAAGTTGGTTTTTAATTATTGGTTGATAAAAGTTGAATTTAGAAGCTTTGAAATGATTTTAAATATTTAAACGTTAGCTGCAGCAGGGCGCACCGGGTCCTAGCTATCCAAAATACAGAAAATAGGCAGTTCATTGCGACACTGCAATTCATATCTCGAAAAATGATATGTCAATGGATGGTTTTTATTGTCGCGATCAACATGTCAGATCCCTAATAGTTTCACATTTTGTTATTTGGAATCAAAAATACCAAAAAATTGCCTTTTTCAAACTCGCTTACGGTATATTAAAATGCTTCACCTGATTACTACTATTGGCTTATGGGTGCAGCATAGGCGCCCCGGGTCCCAGCTAGTTTATATAATAAAAATTGATTCGAACAATCAGAAATTACTGCAGCGCGAAAAGTTAGAAGTGGCCGCTCACCAAGTAAACATTCTACGTAAAAGATGAAATTGCACATGATCCGTGCTGTTGAGACGTCAATAACAACTTGTATGTATGTAGTACAGTAAATATTGAACAACAATATGTCTCAAATTCACAGGTATTTAACGAAGGAAAAAGGCTCCGTTATTTAAAAAAATGTCTTCGCTGTTGACGGTCGTACGGTTAATTTATTTTATTTTAAAATTAGTAAAAAGAATATAAACTTTTATTAAATAGTAGTTTAGAGTCGAAAAGTAATGAAATAAAAAACTTGCAGTACAAAAACTTGTCTTTTTTGCGGCAAAAAAACTTGTCTTTTTTGCGGTGGAGTTTTTTGTACATAAAATTGAAAAACTCCAATTTTAACTTATAGTGCATGATAGTCCAACTCTTAACGAAGAAAAAGAGCTTCGAAAAAATGTCCTACGAGGTCCAGGAGCTGTAGACGAAGGATTTTACGAAAACGCTTTTTTTTACATAAATCGAAATTTCTCCCATATTTTGCAAAATTTCGAGCCAAAAAAAATAATGAGTTTTCAGATTGCCAAAAGCAACATTTTTACCAAATAAAAAGTTTCTAGGTCGCATCAATAAAAAGAAAAAAATAAAAGAAAAAGAAGCGATTTTTAGCGGTTTTTAGCATTTTTCTCCATGTATAAGACACTAACCAATATTTTGTACCACATCAATTGAAAGATAATTTTAATACCTATAACTTTATAATTTAACTTTTTGGGATCCGAGCTCAACTTTTTGTTTTATTGGCGAAAACCCGGTTTTTTTACTTTTGCGAATTTTTTAGGTTAAGTTCGCCAATGCAGTTCCGTAAAAAAACGCTATCATTCTTCAAATTAAGTGTTCTACACGCCCATATTTTTTTTTCCTGCCTTCAATTGTCTGGAAATTAACATGGTGATTCCGTAGATTGATTGGACTATTATAAATTTCGAATATTTTGCACTTTATAAAATTAAAATCGTTTGAAAATTGTGGAACGAGGAGCTCGGAGAAGTTAAAAAAAATGAAAAGAAACGTTGTTGAAATAATCGCGTTCAAAGTTTGACCCACACACACGCACACGCACAAAAGACCTACGCAGGTAGCCGAAGCCAAAATCTTTGTTTCTTTTTGGATGGCAATTTGTCGAATAGATGAAGAAAATAAAGAATTAATAAAATGTTAAACGTATATTAATTGTTATTAACAATTAATATAGTTTTTACAATCACTAGTAAGAAAATAGTTGAAAGAAACGACCTCGCTCGGAGTAATATCTCTGCCCGTGCGCGCTATTGAAAAAACACGAAAAAAACTATGTTTAAATTTTTTTTTTTTTAATGTGAAAATGCTACATAATTCAGAAAGGTCTACTCTATCAGAATATGCAATAAAAAAGTTTTCGTCAAAAAATCGATTTTCAACCAAACATCGGTGAAGAGTCCCCTTAACTCGAGAAAAGACAAAAATAGGCGGAAAAAACCACCACCAGCATTAATACAGAACCGAGCCGAACCTCTTTCAGCTATGACTTTAGGAGGATTGGTGACGGTGTTGCAGCCTGTTTCGTCGACGTTAAAAATCATATGGGGAGGAGAATTGTATTTGCGTAAAACAGTGCTCAGTTTCTCAAAAAAGTTGTTTACATTCGTTTTATCAAAACTTGTTGCACAGGATAGAGAAGTGCTTTCAGGGTTTCTCACAGATAAATTTGCTCATACACCCTTTGAGCCAATCATCACTCGCAGCTTCAATCTCCTTCCATTTATTTATGCAGATCTCATTGGCCATGGCATAATCAAATGCCAGCTTCTTCGTTTGATGTCTTGTTAGGCTATAGCACTTTTTAGAAGCCGTCTTTAATAATGATCCCTTTATTCCCTATATTAGGACTAGTGATGAGCAAGACTGGTCTTGTAGTTTTGTCTTTTCTTGCACATTTAGCAACACCAAGACAAGACAGAACAAGGACAAGTCAAGACTGCAAGATCATCACTAAGTGGCAAAGGTCTTGCAGATTGCTGCACTTCATTACTGGAAGGCCTTTTGCAAGACTTTTTGCAAGAGTTTTTTCTCATCACTGCAAGACTTTTGGCACCTAGTGATGAGCAAAAAGTCTTGCTATCTTAATCTAGCAGTCTTATTTTGTCCCATCTTGTCTTGGTCTTGCTTTGGTCTTGCCAAGTGTTCAAGAAAAGGCAAAACTACTAGACCAGTCTTGCTCATCCCTAATTAGGACAGTGTTCATAAGATAATTCACCAGAAGCTTTTACTTTCTTAAATATTTAAGCCCTCGATATATTTGAGACATGTGCCGGTTTGTTCATGGACCGACCTAGTGAATAAAATAGTTAAATAATATATGAAAAAATAGCATATTTATTACTATTTTATTATATTCATAAAGCTCAAATGCAGCGTTATGGAAGAACCAGCTCTTTTACGGCCCATTTACTCGGCTCTTTATAACTTATTCTTAAAAAAAATATAACCCTCAAAATAACAACAACATCAAAACTTTTGCGGTTCAGTTTTCAAGCAGGTAGGTACAAGGCCAAATATTTGCACAAACTCAGTCTACAATCCATGTATCTATATTTGTTTACAATAAAATACCAAAACACAACTTAAATGGAACAAAATGTTTACTTTTTGGGGCCAAAAATTTTGACTCGATGTACAGGCGTTCGTTGATTTCGGTGAACTTTCAAATGTTTGTGGGTGGCGAGGAATCAGTTCCACCACCTATATATAATATCGTCGACTAAATTCGTCCCTAAGCTACCTGAATAATGCAAGTGGCTCTTTCGAAACCTAGCTGCTTCATCCCACTTCTCCCCTACTGTTTGGGGGAGCGTAAAAGGTTGATTGTAGTTTCATCAAAAAATTATGTAATGCACACGTTGACTTCACCACTTTTCTTATGTTCTCTGGTTCCAAATTGATTTGAGTATGGAATACACGAAATCTGAATGCAAGGATTCCAAAACTATTTTCAAGAACGTATTTTGCTCTGGAAATGCGATAGTTTTAAATTTCTTAACTAGCTGCATCTAGCTGCGCTTGTCGAAAAGACTTCATAATATCAATAGAAGAAGAAAGGCGTCATGTCTTTTGAAGTTTGAGCTCACTTCTCTTTCTTCTTCTTCTTTAACGGCTCTACAACCGCGATCCGGTCCTGGCCTCTCGCAACTGTTCTCTCCATCGGTCCCGATTCTGAGCCGATGCCATCCAGTGTGGCATCCTTAAGCTCTGAGCGTCCTGGTCTACGCCATCCTTCCAGCGAAGGTTGGGTCTCCCTCGCGGTCGTACCCCATAGGTATTACCGCAGAGAACTTTCCGAGCAAGCTCATCTTCACTCATATGAGGCTAGATGCCTTCTCTACCGGAGCCTACCGAGCTCTACATATTTTCTTTCCAACATCTATTTCGCGATAGCGCTTGTAGCTCTCGTCATTGTAGAGTCTCCGGAAGCGTCCTTTAACTTCTCATAAAATTTCGTATTCTGAAGAACAACTCCATCAGACATACGTTCCAAAATCCACTTAAAAGAACCGATAGTTAACATCCGCTATTGCAAGAAGCACCATACGTGTCTGCTTTATCGTTGAAGTAAAAAGATCCGGAATTCGCTGGGGGAACTAGTATGTCTATATGCTTGCCATCCATGACACCAAGGCAATGTGGGAAATTTCATTTGTCCTCAAATGTTTAAGCAATAACTTTACATTTTTCAGCGGAATCAGGAAACTGAAACAAAAACAAATTAATAATAAATTTTTCACAGTGTGGATGTATAGCTATGATAATTACAGAAGGCTTTATAAATTTATAAGTAAAATAAAAATAACATTTAACATATCACAAAACCAATACTTATATCAGAAGGGAGTCGAGGATCCTACCCCACAAATACCCTGTAATGAAGAACTCTCCACGGAAAACGAGATTCCTCTAGCAGCAGTAACAGCTCAATTACGATCGCGCAAAATCCTTCATGTGATCAATTTGCGCAACAAACAGTGACTGCAGAATTTTTAACCAAGGAAGAAGTTCCACCTCCACACTCAATGACTACCTACTTAGCGAACTTTAATGATGAGTCATTTTAAATAAAGAATTCAAAAGTAAAAAATATTGCGTATATTTATTATACATAACATGCATACCTGATTCACATGTCTCTGGAATTATTTTGCAAAGAGATTGGGGTGATATTATAGTAGAATACTAGGGACACTCGTACGATTGACCTTTTGCAAGAAACCTCAAGGTCGCTGCCAGTTTTTCTTGGGGAGTAATAGAAGTTCACATAACTGTATTTTCCTTTTGAATTAGGGGAGTAACAACTGACAACAGGTGTGGGACCTGAACTTAACTCTTTTAGTAATATGAGCATTTATTTCTCTTTGCAAGCCAATCTTTTTTGCGTTTTCGCTTCTTTTTACACTTCATGACCATTAAAAACCCGACTAAAGGTCGATTCGCACTATACGGATATACGGAACGTCAACGTCACGTCACGGAACGGCAACGTCACGGCAGTCTTTCATGCGGGAAATAGAAGTTCACATAACTGTATATTCCTTTTGTATTAGCGGAGTAACAAGTGACAACAGATGTGGGACCTGAACCTAACTCGTTTAGTAGTATGAGCTTATTTATTTCTCTTTGTCAGCCAAACTTTTTTGCGTTTTCGCTTCTTTTTACACTGCATGGCGATTAAAAAACCCGACTAAAGGTCAATTCGCACTATAGGGATATACGGAACGTCAACGTCGCGTCACGGAACGTCAACATCATATTCTTCAATAAGTTTTGCACTATACGTTCACATATATGTATAGGCAACGTGACGGACCGCCAACGTAAGATTAGATTCAAACTATATTTTGACGTGCCGTGCCTTGACGTGACTGATCTATTCTGTTGAGTGCGAACGTAGTAACGGTTCGGCGATATGAGGAGCTGTTTGATCTTTCCAGAAAAGGTATAGTGACAATACTCACAAAGAGAAAATTTGGTCAAATATTGGCAAAGAATTAAATACAGCCGGTATTTTAAGTTTTAATTATTTATTTATAATAAATGATATAAATATTTATCAACCTCATTTTTAGTTCGACGAAACTCACTTGGATCGAAAAATGTAATTTCTTTCGAGCACCAAAATAATCGTCAAGTTCGTCATTTTTCACCAAAAGACACAACCATAATCATGCTCTATGAAATTATATTAACAGGCTAGCTGGGACCCGGTACGACTCGCTGGACCCATAAGCCAATAGTAGCAAATAAAAACCATCCATTGACTTAGCATTTTCGAGTTATGAATTTTACACAGATGAACCTGGGTCTTGCGACGACCGCCATGGATCGGTATACTGAGTATACTATGTACATTGCTCATTGTATTCTAATTATCATACTCTTTCATTTGATACCCATGTCGGGGGTTGTGAAGAAAGAGGTAATCCGCCCTCTTGAGATGGCATCTATGGATTGAGTGTACTTTATTGTTTATTGTATTCTACTTATCATACCCTTTCATTTGATACCCATGTTGGGGTGGTTGTGAAGAAAGTGGTAATCCGCCCTCTTGAGACGGCCGCCATGGATCTAACGGTATATTTAGTATCCTACATTGCTTATTGTATTCTAGTTATCATACCCTTTCATTTGATACCCATGTCGAGGTGGTTGTGAAGAAAGTGGTAATCCGTCCTCTTGAGACAGCTGCCATGGATCTAACGGTATATTTGGTATGCTACTTTGCTTATTGTGTTCTATTTATCATGCCCTTTCATTTGATACCCATATTGGAAGGGGGAGGGTGAAGAAAGTGGTAATCCGGCCTCTTGAGACGGCCGCCACGGATCTAAAGGTATATTTTGTATACTACATTGTTTATTGTATTCTACTTATCATACCCTTTCATTTGATACCCATGTCGAGGGGGCTGTGAAGAAAGTGGTACCCCGCCCTCTTGAGACGGCAACCATGGATCCAAACTTGGTTGTAACATTGTCAGATGTTTCCCAACAAATTCCAAAAAAAAAATTCGTACATCATGAAATGCAATTTCATGCTCTTTTGTCGACTAATTATTAATAATTTTTCGACTGAACTATTATTGCATTTCAGTTTAGTTTTAATAGCGTCATGGCCTACCTATGGTTTGACTGCTGCGTAAATTTGAAATTTTCATTAAATGTAAGCTTTGTTCATTAGTCAGTCCTAGAACGATTTAAAACATTCTAGGATAGAAAAGTACACGTTTTGGCGTTCATTAGTTATAAAACTTGTTATTTTTTGTCCGAAATAGTTCTAGTTTGGTGTTCATTAAGTTGTTCTAAATAGTTCGAAGCTTTACTTTTTTGTTCTCGATTTTTTTACGGACTGGTTTGGACAAGATTTTGTTGTTGTTGTTTTTTTCTAGTTTTGACAAATGTGTATATGAAATTTTGACAACGGAAATTGTAGAACAAAAAAGTACAAGAAAGAGTTCATTAGATTTTCTATTCCTAGGTTGTTCTAAAATGTTTGATGTTTAATTAATTGTTGTCCAATTCTCTTCTACTCTGTTCTGATCTGTCCAGTCCTGAAAACTAATGAACAAAGCTATAATGATTCAATTTAATGACAAATTTACATTTACGAAGCCGTCAAACAATACGTAGGCCATGAAGCTATTGAAACTAAAATGAAGTGAAAATTCCTAAAATTACCTTTTTTTGGATTTTTCAGCTGTTTTTTTGGTTAAAGGTATAAAAAATAGCCTACGACCTATTCTCAAACATACCAAATATACACAACAAATTTCATACAAATCGGTCTACCCGTTTTGGAGAAGTTCGATTACAAACACTGTGACACGAGATTTTTATAGATATAGAAGAAGAATATTCAAAAAGTTTTACTTTTCCCATGGTAATGCACCATCCGGAGAATTAAAAAATGTTTTATATCTTTCACGAACATAAAATGCAGAAACATTGGCATTTTCTCCTTGACTTGGAAGATTTTTCATATTAAGTTATTTTTCTGGAGGATCTGAATATGCAATCATACAGTCATTATCCTTACTAATATTATAAATGCGAAAGTAACTCTGTCTGTCTGTCTGTTACGCTTTCACACGGTGTTGTGATAATAAAAATAAGTTGGTCTAAAATGACGCTAAGATCTGAAAACGGGAGCTTTCTTGTAACATAAAAACATGCCAAAATATGTCCAAACCGAAATCGGATCTGCTCCTTTTTTCAAAATATCCTCAAAAAACGATTTTTCGCAAAAATTCACTAAATTTCCAATATGCGAAATGTTAAACGTCTCTAAAATTGCATGCAACGGGAAATACACACATATACATATGTATTTACACATATATTTGAAATGTTTATATACAAGAATATATATACATTATATAATACCTCACCTGGGGGCCTGATTGCATCATTTTGTAGGTGCATCATAAAATGCACTAAAAAAAACCACTAAAGAACGATCCCACGGCCCAAAAAAAATCGTAGAAGGCTCCATGACCCCTTGAAATCTTCGTAACGGTCCCTACTATAATTAAAAAATAACAGAAAAATCCCCCCTTGCCTCTAAGGGGGCCTGGGGGCTGCCCGAGGGGCTGCAACAGGTAAAATGCACTTATTCACTTTACACTTTTACCTCCCACGGCCCCAAAAAAATCGTAGGAGGCTCGGAGACCCCTTAAAATCTCCGTAATTTACCGTACAACAATTAAAAAATAATATAAAAATCAGTAGTCTATTAGGCTTTGAAAACAAAGGGTCTAATGCATCGCGAAGCTTTATTGTGAATTTATTGTAGTAGTTGTAAGATAAAAAGCTCATCATGTCTCTCCATCATGGATTTTTATATTATTTTTTAATTTTTGTACGGTAAATTACGAAGATTTTAAGGGGTCTCCGAGCCTCCTACGATTTTTTTGGGGCCGTGGGAGGTAAAAGTGTAAAGTGAATAAGTGCATTTTACCTGTTGCAGCCCCTCGGGCAGCCCCCAGGCCCCCTTAGAGGCAAGGGGGGATTTTTCTGTTATTTTTTAATTATAGTAGGGACCGTTACGAAGATTTTAAGGGGTCATGGAGCCTTCTACGATTTTTTTTGGGCCGTGGGATCGTTCTTTAGTGGTTTTTTTAGTGCATTTTATGATGCACCTACAAAATGATGCAATCAGGCCCCCAGGTGAGGTATTATATAATGTATATATATTCTTGTATATAAACATTTCAAATATATATGTGTAAATACATATGTATATGTGTGTATTTCCCGTTGCATGCAATTTTAGAGACGTTTAACATTTCGCATATTGGAAATTTAGTGAATTTTTGCGAAAAATCGTTTTTTGAGGATATTTTGAAAAAAGGAGCAGATCCGATTTCGGTTTGGACATATTTTGGCATGTTTTTATGTTACAAGAAAGCTCCCGTTCTCAGATCTTAGCGTCATTTTAGACCAACTTATTTTTATTATCACAACACCGTGTTCACGCCTAAACCACTGGACCGATTTTGATGAAATTTGCTACAGACATAGTTTATACCTTGGAGACGGACATAGGCTAATTTTTATGGAGAAAAAAGGGGTTGAAGGGGGTGAAATGGGGTTGAATAAGTTGTAAGGGGATTTTTTTTTCTTTACTTTTTTTTCTATTGTATAAAAAGTAAATGACTGACAGACAACGCACAACCTAAACCGCTAGAGCTAAAGGGCTGAAATTTTGACAGTGCATCCCTATAATGATGTGGACATCCACTAAGAAGCGATTTTTCGAAATTCATCCCCTAAGGGGGTGAAATGGGATTTACCCAAACCGCTGCAGCTGTAGGGCTGAAATTTTGACAGTGCATCCCTATAATGGCGTGGACATCCACTATTAAGCGATTTTTCGAAATTCATCCCCTAAGGGGGGAAATGGAGTTTACTCAAACCGCTGGAGCTGTAGGGCTGAAATTTTGACAGTGCATCCCTATAATGGCGTGGACATCCACTATAAAGCGATTTTTCGAAATTTATCCCCTAAGGGGGTCAAATGGGGTTTACGCAAACCGCTGGATATATAGGGCTGAAATTTTGACAGTGCATCCCTATAATGGCGTGGACATCCACTAAAAAGCGATTTTTCGAAATTCATCCCCTAAGAGGGTAAAATGGGGTTTATCCAAACCGCTAAAGCTATAGGGCTGAAATTTTGACAGTGTATCCCTATAATGGCGTGGACATCCACTATAAAGCGATTTTTCGAAACGCATCCCCTAAGGGGGTGAAATGGGGTCAACTCAAAACCGCTGGAGCTATAAAGCTGAAATTTTGACAGTGCATCCCTCTAATGATGTGGACATCCACTAAGAAGCGATTTTTCGAAATTCATCCCCTAAGGGGGCAAATGGGGTTTACGCAAACCGCTGGAGCTATAGGGCTGAAATTTTGACAGTGCTTCCCTATAATGACGTGGACATCCACTATAAAGCGATTTTTCGAAATTCATCTCCTAAGGGGGTGAAATAGGGTTTACCCAAACCGCTGGAGCTATAGGGCTGAAATTTTGACAGTGCATCCCCTTAATGACGTGGACATCCTCTAAGAGGCGATTTTGCGAAATTCATTCCCTAAGGGGGTGAAATGGGGTTAACCCACACCGCTGAAGCTGAAGGGCTTTAATTTTGACCGTGCATCAATATAATAACATGGACATCCACTTAGGAGCGATTTTTTGAAATTTATCCCCTAAGGGGTTAAATTGGGTTAACCAAAACCGCTGGAGCTAAACGGCTGAAATTTTGACAGTGCATCTCTATAATGACGTGGACATTCACTAAGAGGCGATTACTCGAAATTCATCCCCTAAGGGGATGAAATGGGGTTAACCCAAACCTCTGATGCTGAAGGGCTGAAATTTTGACAGTGCATCCCTATAATCACGAAGAAATTAATGACTCGAAATTCACTTTATTTAATATTCATTTGTGATTGCTTCATAATTTCTTGCACACACGTAAATAGGAACAAACTTAACGATCGTTCGTCAAACTTTAAAATGTCACTTCTATTGATGACATAAACATGCCAATCTCTGCGTCAAAACTTGCAGATTTGTTGAGCAAAGGTGATATACGCAGCAATTTGTTTACCATATTTATTAAAAAAATGCAATATAATAAACCCTTTTTAAGGATAATAACAGTTGACTTTTTTGTTTGTTTGTTTTTTTTTTTTTTTTTTTGAAGGAAAACATTGCACATAATAAACAGTTTTTATTTAAAGGCGTTGCAAGGCACGCGGGTTTTATGCTATTCTTTAATATAATTATCCAAGATACAACTGGTTAATATAATTTTATCAACATTTTCAGGCAAACTATTTATACTTCTAAAGTAGATTCGAAATTTCTGTGCTAAATATTCATTTTCTGATACTCGCCTGGCTCGCGATAGTCTAGTGTTAAAATTTTGCTTTTCTATGTCTCCCTTTATCGCACAAGGATAAGGTCTTAACAGATAGTTTTTAAGAGAAGAGCCTCATTGCATACGGTGATTTTTCTTGTGTTCCATGAAGATTTTTATTTTCTGGTACATTAAATTTATTTGCTTCTAAAGCCTTGCCAAAAATAGAAATTTCAAAAATTCCACCATCGCTATTTTTTCCATAGGATCCGACATCAACAGCTATAAACTAATAATTTGCGTCAACTAAGCCAGAAGAACTATTTACTATATAATGTACCGTAGAATGTCCCAGCCGAAAACTGAATGATAATGTTGGCAAAGAGTTACCAGTTGAGGAGTCTGGACTGTACCGGCATAGAGTGCGGGCGGGTGCTGCCGCAAGTTCACTTCCCCGTGAAAATTAAATCCTCGCAACAAACAAATACATAACCAGAAAGATAATCCCGATATAAAGCCATAACCCGGCCTTTATAAAAAAAATCAGCATCAATAATTATTTAAAAAATCGAAAAACAATAGTGCAAACCGAGTAAAGTGAAAAAAAAAAAAAAAAAAAAAAAAAATCAAGGGAGACGTCACCAACACGGAATCCACCAACGCCGTACTGACGGACAGCAAGTAAAGGCCCCCATACACGGTCCAATTGGTTGTACAGCGAAGTGCGGTTGTACAACCAAAACTATCGATTGTGGGCCGGTCGGCCGATCAAAATACATTGCGCTTATAGGTTTGATGAAAATCTGGTTGTACAGCCAATTTGACCGTGTATGGGGGCCTTAAAGGCCCCCATACACGGTCCAATTGGTTGTACAGCGAAGTGCGGTTGTACAACCAAAACTATCGATTGTGGGCCGGTCGGCCGATCAAAATACATTGCGCTTATAGGTTTGATGAAAATCTGGTTGTACAGCCAATTTGACCGTGTATGGGGGCCTTAAGTTCCCGTTTCCACTTCTCCCGCTCCCCCAGCTAGACAACGCCGGCGCTGCAGCAATATCGGCCAGCTGATGGGAATCGTCTTGCTTAAGCAGGCATAACACTGCAGCAAGGCCGTTCCCATAAGCTCCGATGGTTGCATCGCCGGCTGAGTCAGCCATAAATGAGGTCATGCACTTTGCGCAGGAAAGGCCCCTAAACAAAAACAAATATTTCTCCTTTGTTTTTTGTAATATTAGGGGTCTCCTCGCGAATTTCTATCACGTAATGTGCTATCTCGATCTGCATGCCCCGGCCATATTCGCACTAAGTGAAACTCAAGTCACTGACACCGATTCAGATCGATTTCAGGTGGCTGGGTATACCTTAGTGCACAATTTCTCCGACCATAGGGGAGTCGCCATGTACACTGCTGGTCATTTGAATAGGGACAGTCGATTTAGAAATTATTTTACCTAATTTCTTTCTTTTTTGACTTCGGAGCATACAGCTTAATATCCGAAATGAAAGAGTATAGGATTACGCATACATCCATGTGTAACAAGTGGGCACTAGTAATGTACCGTAAATTTTGGCCTGCTATGTTTGAATTCAATGAAAATTTTTAGCTGTTAAATTAGGTCAATAGAATAGGGACACTTGTGAAATTCATGATTAAAACCTCGCAATTAATCAAAAACAATTTTATTTTCTAATAATACGTACTTCCTCCTTTGTTCAAAATAACTTCAACCCATTTGTTGTTTGCTGCGCCGAATCATTAGTGTTTCTCGGAAACGTTGCATTGTTGTGATTGTGTTTGTGATGGATTTTCAAGGCAAGGGTATGTATATTTTAATGTATTAATTTGTTTGTTGTCCATAACTTTGGTATTTATGTTACGAGCATGCTACGCCATAGTCATTTTTTTGTATTTTTTAAATATATCTTTGGAAACATCTAAACTTTTAACTGTGAAGTTAATCTTAGTTAATGCTATGCTTGGTGTCAAAATTACGAGGAGACCTTCTACTTTGCGGTCTTATTAATTTTCTATCCCATTTTATCCCATTTTTAGAGATATTTGGCCTTTACGGCCGATCTACTGTGTTTTGTAGAAATTTCCTATTCCATTTAAAATATTTTATTTCATCAAAATGTTTAATTTCACGATTTATTTATTTTTTTCTTTTGTTTTAGGTGCCGAACGGCTCTGTGTCTTCAAAAGGCAGTATATATTTGACATTTGGTACAAGTTCAACAAACAAAAGTTGTCATGTACTGAACGAGCTGAGCTTGTATTTAATGAAGTGCATAGTTCTGTGTCAATCGAATTATAAGATATATAAGAGAATTATTCTTTTGAAACATTGCACAAGCGTGTTTCTTACATCTGTAAGAGAATACAAATCCTGGGGAGGAAACATCACTACGACAAGAATTTGTTTCAAGCTAAACAAATCGATTGGCTTGAAGCAGCTGAATCTGTAGGCTTGGGAGATTCTCAGCCAATGAACCTGCCAGAGACATCTTCGAAGAAGCGTAGGCGACCGAAGAAAGACTATACTGATTGTAGTAAGCGTACACGACAGCGGAGGAGAAGTGAGGTGTGCCAGCTTGACGAGTTGCTACGATCAGCTTTTAGTGATGAAGCTGGAGTTTCGGCTAGATTTACTGAACCCTCAGTCAGCGACGTCGTTTCCCTTATTGTGGAAGCAAAATTGACGAAACACCAGTATTTGTGAATAAGAAGTTTTGTTAACGATAAGTTACTATTAAATTTTTTGCCTAGTTATAAGTCTGTATTGAAGGAGAAGCAAAATTGTTATCCAATTGCGGATCAAATTACTGTCACCGAATCAAGCGCTGAAGTCGAGTTACAAGCTCTACTTGATCATACGACTTCAAGACTATTGGAGTCACAAAAAGAAGTGCTTGAGTCTCATTCCGTTGCTGACTCCGATAACTCTCTTGTTTTAATGGGCAACGGGGGGTTTGATGGAAGTTCAGGTCACAGTGAGTACAAGCAATCTTTTAGTGACTCTGAAACGATTGATGACAGTAATTTGTTCGTAACTTCATATGTTCCCTTACAGCTTCTGCAACGAGATGTAGTCATTTGGAAAAATCCTCGTCCCTCTTCAACTCGATATACTCGGCCTTTTAGATTCCGATTTGTAAAAGAAACAACTGAAGTTTCGGTTGAAGAGGAACGGTATTTTTCAGAGAAAATCAATGCATTGCAAGCCACAAAAATCACCATGGGTAATAGAGATTGGAATGTACGCCACAATCTTCAATTAACCATGGTCGATGGAAAGGTTTGCAATGCATTAACTGCAACCTCTTCAACAAAGTGTTACATTTGCGAGGCCACTCCAAAACAGATGAATAATATCGACCTATGTTTGCAGAAGGCGGTATCTCAAGAGAGTCTTGCCTTTGGACTGTCACCACTTCACGCCTGGATTAGATTTTTTGAGTTCTTCCTGCACGTTTCCTATCGCCTGGATGTCCAAAGTTGGCAAGTCCGTGGCGTGAAACAAGAAGAAAATGTGGCAGAAAGAAAAAAACTCATCCAATCTTTATTTAGAGAGAAGATGGGTTTGATAGTCGACAAACCTAAGCCAGGGGGAAGTGGGACGTCGAATGATGGCAACATGGCCAGGAAATTTTTTGAAAATCCTGGCAAATTGTCGAAATTTATCCGTGGTACTATATGCCAGCTTCTGTCCATAAGATATTAATTCATGGGTCTAACGTCATAGAACATGCTTTATTATCTATTGGAGAGTTGTCGGAAGAAGCCGCAGAAGCTAGGAATAAGGACATCAAGGCGTTTCGCCTCAGGCATACCCGGAAGATGTCTAGGGTTGTTACTAATAGGGAACTTCTTAACAGGCTGCTTCTTAGCTCTGATCCCTTAATATCAGGGCTCAGAAAGCTGCCTAGGAAGAAGAAGACACTTTTATCTAAAGCTGTTTTAGAATTATGTTGTTAGTTTAAGTTAGGTTTAAGTATTTATAAAAATAAATGTTTTTTCCCATTTTTGTTTTTGTATATATATTTAGAGATGTTTATTTAGTATCTTGATTTTATTTTTAAATAATACAACGACGACGTGATGCCATTCTTTTTTCCAAGCCATGTGCTCACGTGCAAATTGCAAGCGCTTCAATTTGCGCTCTGTATTTAATGGTGGTTTTTTTCTTCTTCTAGCATTAACTCCAACCTTATCCTTGATTTTAGCTGGCGACTGTGCAGAATTAGAGGCTGCTCGAAGTATTGCTCGCTTATCCTGTGGTGAAAGTATTGCTGGAATTCGTCCTCTCATATTTTTTCCATAGTTTTCGACATCTTTTAAATAATTATGGACAACTGACTTACTTTTAGAGGTCGCGCCAAAAGAGTTGATGCCGAGAAAGTCGCGTTTTCCATGCGCAGTAGAATCACCGCATGCCGCTCCCGTCCCTTAGCCCAGTCGCAAAAAATTTCGAAGGGGAAATTTGAAAATACATAAGCGCATTTCTTATCCACATGTGCGCAATTTTTATTTGTGTGCAGCTTTAATTTCCCCAGCTGCGCGCTCCGGCATCAACTCTTTTGGCGGGACCTCTACCTATTTTTTCGGCTATTCTTCGAATACTGTGACCATCTTCTTTAAAAGCATCGATTTTGCCTTTTTCGGTTACATTTAGTGCCTTTCCTCGACCCATTTTATTACCAATTTAAAAAAAAAGAATTAACCACACAAAAACTTTCAAATAAACTTTTAACTGAATTTTATTTTGACAGAATCGCGACTAAATTGCTTTTGTCCCTATTCTATTGACCTAATTTAACAGCTAAAAATTGTCATTGAATCCAAACATAGCAGGCCAAAATTAACGGTACATTACTAGTGCCCACTTGTTACACATGGATGTATGCGTAATCCTATACTCTTTCATTTCGGATATTAAGCTGTATGCTCCGAAGTCAAAAAAGAAAGAAATTAGGTAAAATAATTTCTAAATCGACTGTCCCTATTCAAATGACCAGCAGTGTATATTAGGAATGACGTGGCGTTTCAGAAGGTGTACAATAGTACATCTTCTGAATTTAATCATTTATGGATTAAAATTATTCTTCGTAACCACGTCATATTCTTCTGTTTTCTATACAGAAGCCCTAATATCAGTAATGAAGCCTCCACATTAGCCTTCGATGCTATCTCAGAACAAATCTCCGGATTTTTATCTTCCCACCCGGAGTGTGAAATCATTGTTGCGGGTGATTTCAACGTTCATAATGTCAATTGGCTAAATTACTCCAATGGCACCAGTGTTTCTGGCAAAGACGCCGAGATCTTTGCAGACCTAAATAATTTGCACCAAATCGTGAACTGTGCCACGCGAGTTCCGGACGTTGAAGGTCAAGGAGCCCATCTGCTTGACCTGTTTCTTACTTCTCATCCAACTCGATACTCCGTCGAAGTTAGCTCGCCCCTTGGTAACTCGGATCACAATCTAGTAAGCGCTAATTTCACATATCCATCTTCTACTCCAACCAACGCAGTTCCTAAAAAACTGTCTGGCACTATGGGAAAGCCAACTGGTTGGGGCTTATACGCTTTTTTCAAGCTACAGACTGGAATTTGTGTTTCCGCAGTGGCAGTGCGAACTATGCCGCTTCCTGTATTACTAAAATAATACGGGCAGGAATGTGTTTGTTTATTCCTTATTCTACCATATCTATAAAGCCTAGGCCAAATAGATGGTTCAATGGGGAATGTACGAACGCAATTCAAGCTAAGGAGGCCGCTTATAGAGCGTACAAACATTCCCCCAACGAGTCACTTCGGCGTGATTATATCAAGTCGAGAAACTCCTGTAATTCCATCATCAGGAAGGTCAAAGCATCATTTGACAACAAACTGAGAAGATCTTCAACACCCACGTAGGCAGCAAAAACTTCTGGGCCTTGGTAACTTCCATTAAGAAGAATTTTACCTCTTCCTCAACCCCTCCATTCATTAATGGAAAGGAGGTGATAACAGAAAGCAACAGCGATTTACTGGCATCTCTGTTCGCCTCAAATTCTTCGTTACATCAAGCTGATACGTCACCACCGGTCCTCGATCGCAACGCCCATTCAATGGACGGAATTTTCTTCAGGACACGAGAGGTGTATAAATGTCTCAAAGAACTTGACGTCAATAAATCCACTGGCCCCGATAATATTCCCCCTATGGTACTCAAAAAGTGTGCCTCACCTTTGGCTAAACCTCTGCGCAAAATCTTTGCCTTGTCATATTTCTCCGGAGTTTATCCCAACTCTTGGAAACTAGCTCATGTTCAGCCCATTCCCAAAAAAGGTGAAGCCAGCGACCCTTTAAACTACCGCCCAATAGCATTAACTTCCGTTCTCTCCAAAGTTATGGAGACAATAATCAATCGAAGGTTGATGAAATATCTAGAATCTAACCAAATTATTCACGACAGGCAGTATGGCTTTAGACCAAAACGGTCTACTGGCGACCTTCTTGTATGCCTGACTGAACACATCAACCAAAGCATCCATGGCTTCGGTGAGTCTGGTCTGGTTGCTCTAGATATCTCCAAGGCCTTTGACAGAGTATGGCATCCCGCTCTGCTGTCGAAACTCCAAGCTATTGGTATCGACTCAGTTCTAATGGGGCCCATCCACGGGCCAACTAGTTGCCCAAACTGAGTTGTGTTGGCACTGAATCTTTTTCGTGTATGGGGCAGTTGGCAAACTGATTTGACAGTTGGGGTTTCAGTTGGGATAAATCAAAATCTTTTAATTTTATGGGGGCGGGGCCAAGAGTTGGGGCAACTAGTCGCACTGTGTGTATTGTAGTTTGGCAAACTCTTTGAATGAATTAAGCCTGACTTCGAAGAATATATTTTTTTGCAAGTTTATATTTACATTGTTTTGCATTATTTTTAATTTAAATTATGAAAGTTCACATAATATTAAATTATTTTCATAATTTATACGTTTAGAGTTTAATTTATATTTTAAAACCATACAAATATTTATATTAATAATTAAAAAATTTATAATTAATATAAAAATTCATCACTATCCATTTTTTTTGTAATTATAAAACTTAATCGTGGGTTTTCTCCAATTTTACTTAACGTTCAAATAGCCTATAAAATACTGAATTGACAGTTGAAGTATCAACTCAGTTGAAGCGTTTGTGGCAAAACACCAACTCTTTACACAACTCAGTTTGGGCAACTAGTTGGCCTGTGGATGGGCCCCATAAGGAACTGGATTGAGAGCATTCTTTCTGGCCGTTCAATCAAGGTAGTATTGGATGGCGTCGAATCCAACCCTCATTCCATTTCGGCCGGCGTTCCTCAAGGGGCGATCAATCTCCTCCAATCCACTTCATAATTTTGCCGATGACGGACTCAGGACAAGCAAGTGCCAGACCTTGTCTCTTAGAACGCGAACTCATGTCCAACTCTCTTAACGCGGACATTAAACTCATTCTTGATTGGGGCCGCAAGAATCGCGTCGAGTTCAATGAAACCAAAACCAAGTACTGTCTATTCTCCACTAAAACCTGCACCAACCTTCCCTCCATTTCAGTGGGCGAGGATAATATAACAGCTGACCCATATCTTAACATCCTCGGCGTGACTCTATCCAACGATTTGCGATGGAATAATCACATACTCCAAGTCACCAAACAAGCGTATCAATGCCTCGGCTTCCTTAAGAGATGCAAGTTTCTCCTTCATCCAACTGCTTTGGCCACGCCTTGAATACAACTCGCATATCTGGGCAGGCGCCCCTAAAACCACCTTGGCTTGGCTAGACAAAGTGCAAAACCGCGCCATCAAACTCATTGGCGATAGCACTCTTTGCATTCATCCTCTAAGCCGCCGTAGGAATGTAGCAGCGCTCAGCAAGTTTTACCGCTATTTTCATAGCGAAATCAAAAACCTCCTGCCTACACGGCAATTTTTCTCCCGCAACACAAGACTAGCCAACTCGGCTCACCCCTTCACCCTTCAGCCCTCCCCTTCAGGCACACTACGTTTTAGCAGTTCGTTTATAAATAGAACAACTCGATTGTGGAACTCTCTTCCGCAGTCGGTGTTTCCGAGCTCATATAACATCTCAGAGTTCAAACGCAAGGTTCATCGACATCTACTCATGCACCCTCCAGACCCCTAACCTATCCTATCTCATCTTTCCTTCAGATCAAGCTTACTACTATACATTGCACCATGACTTGTAAGACATGACGGACTAGTAGTACAAAGGGTGACTCCTAAGCTTCATCTTGCCACAAAAAAAAAGTTGCCAAAAATCTAAAAAAAAAAATTAAATTCTCCTATTTATAATGTATTAAATTAGTAATGTTATCAATATTTATTATTAGCTGCTAAATTAAGTTTATATTATTTATGTTTGTAGGGGCAGCGTGTAAATCTAGATGCATCTCGCTGAGAGATCAATTGAGAAAAGCTATAAAAAAGCAAAAAATAAAGAGCGGACAAGCAGCTGCTAAAATAAAAAAAATGGAAATATGAAGACTGCATGTATTTCGTTTTTTCCATATTTCAAAGAAAGAGAGACAGACAGTAATATACCATATCCTGAGAGTGGAAGAAGAGGCAAATGATATTTGGGTCATTCCAGCCATAATCGGCCGGAAAATGCACGACCGCCCAGAAAATTAGTAAAAACATTTTTTTCATGTTTCTCGCGATAAAAAAACATGTACAAAACAATGCGTAATTATCATACAAAAAAGTTAGAAAATAGTGGTTTTGTAGCCTGATATCCACTCTTCCAGAAAATTGTCATATTACAATGTTTGACCTTGAACTTTTTTCAATGACAGCAAAAACAACAAAAAAAATCGGAAAAATTTCAAAAATTAATTTCTCAAAAACACCATCTTCGATTTGGCTGAAATTTTAACACAAAGTTCTTGAGTTTGCGAACTATCATCGTACAAATTTTCAGCGTGGGTTATTGAAACTATTTTAACATACTGACTTTTTAAATCAAAATTTTGTTTTTTTGTATGTAGTATGTAGTATGTTAAAATAGTTTCAATAACCCACGCTGAAAATTTGTACGATGATAGTTCGCAAACTCAAGAACTTTGTGTTAAAATTTCAGCCAAATCGAAGATGGTGTTTTTGAGAAATTAATTTTTGAAATTTTTCCGATTTTTTTTGTTGTTTTTGCTGTCATTGAAAAAAGTTCAAGGTCAAACATTGTAATATGACAATTTTCTGGAAGAGTGGATATCAGGCTACAAAACCACTATTTTCTAACTTTTTTGTATGATAATTACGCATTGTTTTGTACATGTTTTTTTATCGCGAGAAACATGAAAAAAATGTTTTTACTAATTTTCTGGGCGGTCGTGCATTTTCCGGCCGATTATGGCTGGAATGACCCATTTCCGAGAATGAACTTCCTGAAGATGGTCCGAAAAATCTTACAGAAAATGCATCAGAAGGAACTTTGATACGCACCAAAATAGTCCCCACACAATCTTCAAAGATGCTAGCTCTACGTTTACCGAAAGATTCTAAAATTCGCAAACCGGAAACAGCGTCATCTACGTTAATGAAATATTTAGTAGAATGTGAAAATCAACAACCCGAACCATCTTCTGCAACACACGATTTACCAATAGATTTATTTTTCAGTGGATTAGCTGCTACAGTTAAATCCTGAACTTCAACATATGGCGAAATCTAAAATTTTCGCAATAGTTTCTGAACTAGAATGGACGAAGTTGCAAGAAGAGAAATCAAAAGAACGATTTATACCCTCCACTACATTACCATTAACGTACAGCATTACAAGACCGATACGCTCGCCTCAGGTGCAAATTAGCTACCAAATTTTATATGCAACGCCCACAACCAATGTATAAACAACCAATCATTCCTGCATATCCCCATCAACTTCAAATCCCCAGGAATTAATTCTATATGTTCAAACGGCAACACCAACACTATCCCCATTTCCAAATTCAACATCTTCCGCGTCAGCACAAGAATTATTAAAGCTATCCTATCACACATTTAACCAATGAAATATAATTTAATTTTTACTTTCTATATTAAACGAAGTTGACTTGTTTTAATTATATGTATTTATAAAATTTTATTTTCTTACCTGAAACAAACCATCAATTTTTTTAATTTTATGTTCAATTTTTATTAGAAGTATATAAAACTTAGACTTCGACATTCTTAAATATTTATAAAAATTTATTTCGTCGTCATCCAATTCCTTATACAGGGTGTGGTATTCTCCTTCTTGTCTTTTTCTACGTAATATGTTTTGCACCTATTTTTTCTTTTTTGTTGGTAAATTTAATTTTTCTTCTTCCTCATCCAAAATTAATGCTGTCATTGCTAACTTTGTATTACTAAACTTTGGCATTTCAAATAATAATTTAAAATCAGTAATACGGAATAAAGAAAATACCCGATCTAATTTGTTTAAATTGAACGCAAAATTTACGTTACGTTGACGTGACGTTTAAGTGCGAATTGAAAGCTAAATTGTTGCCGTTCGTGACGTTGACGTTCCGTATAGTGCGAATCAACCTTAAAGCGTCGTCTTTTTCTTTGCTTGTCATTTTTCGACTGGTTTAAAATCTTCCGGTTTACCGTAGCGTCTGTATGCTCCAGCCTTCGCAGGTATGTCTTTCCGGTTTACCTGACAGTTTTACCGTAACGTGTGTACCCGGCCTTACATAAGTTGATAAAAGTAATTTAAAAAAACACAACACAAATCCAGTAAAGGCAATAGAAAATATCGTAATATAGATAAATATGTATATCGCAAATTCAACTAATGAACTCGCTTCGAGCAAAACTCACCCTATTTCTCATCTCATCATATATACCTACGTAGTAAAGGAAGAAAATCGCTTTTTCATTACGATAATATTAGACCACACAGAATTTATAAATAAAAATTGAAGTTCATTTTAAACATGCATTCAATTTTTCTTCTGAACAAAATTAGTAAAAGTTTTAATTTTATTTAAAAATAATAAACGATGAAGTAATCTTATTTGCAGTTCAGTTTGTACCTATGTAAAATACGACTTTTAAGTAAAGCAAAAGCAGCGTTAATTTTTTCAGTTACCTGTAAATTTAAACGTTTTTCGACATTTTACATTTAGATCAAAAATAAAAGAAATCTTCGGAGGTCTTGTCTGTAATTACTTGTGGCATTATCTTAGCAATATGCAAATCACGGCCTCAATAAATTAAACATATCGCAACATGTTTCTCTTCTCCAACAGATATATTTCAAGTTTATCTCGTTTTTTGTCGAACAGAAGTACGTACATTTAATTAAAACCGTGGATATCATCAGTTCAGCTTCTTTAATTACATGCATGCAACACGATCATTAATTAAACTTCGGCCGTTCCTTTCATCGAGAATAAAAAAACTGCAATTCTTTACCGTGGAACGAGCTAATACATGTGAAGTTTTTAGTTTATGTGGCGTTGAAATATATTCGTTAGTAACATGCTCACCGATAATTTAACGACTTGTATCCTACATACATTCCAAATCATCTTAAGCATATCGTATTGTGCGTGTTGTAAAGAAAAGCTTTTCTTGATTAGTTTTCTGTATTAAATGGGATTAAAGGAATCAAATATAAAAAAAAATCTGGGAAGTCTACTTTCATCATAATTTCACGTGGGCCTTCTTTCTTTAAGGAAGAAAAATTAAACATGCTAAGCTCCTGCTTTCGTCAAACGACTAGACTCCGCCACTAAATTTGAATTTGAATAATTCATGCGCGAGGTGTTCCATTACGAGCTCCGTACTACTCCCCACAAATTACAAAAGTTGAAATAACTCATTTAAGAGCTTCAAGAAAAATGATTTATTACTTTCAGAATGTCGACGGTATCATGTTTCCAGCGAAAGCAAACATTTGGCTGGGCAATAAATTATAGTAAAGACGGAGGAGTACCTCGCCAGGTTAAGACAACATTCTACCCATATGATTATTTCAACAGAAAGATTTCGGGATTAATTTCGCTCTTGAAAATAATTCCAAATTGATAAAATCGTCCCATAAATTTTTACTTAAGAATTTCACAAGACGTGACTTCCGAGACGGCAGCTAAAAATCACGATCAAAGGCGGATACGGCGATGGCGATGGTAATGGTTAAGATTATCGAGAGTGAATCTTGTGATGTTTTAGCGCACGAAATGTCCACGTCAGGTGCAAGACATTTTCGTTCTTTTCTGTCTAATTATACTTAGTTGCTACATTAGTGGTACTTATAATTTATGTAGCTGTAGAAATTCTGACAGGAAATAACTGTTTTCGTTCTTCTATTGGTTTATCAGAAAAGGATCCCCCACAGCTCCCTTGAGACTCTGTGGCTTTCCGTCATAAATCAAGACAGTAATGCTCACTTCCCATATTGGTTTGATGTTAGTTTCAAAGAATTTATCCTTCAAGATATATTAGAGCTTCAGGAGTAGGGTAATAGTAGGTATATCTGCATTATTATGAGTAGATCTGCATTATTATGAGGCTCAGTTTCTACATCTAGTGTGAGTTTTGTGGCACTTAATTTTAAATCCTACATGAATTCTCTTAGAAGATTTCCATCCTGGTCTTTAAACTTTATCATAGTCATCATCACAACAAGAAAAAAAAGTTTGCTTGTAGCTGGTAGTGTCGCACCAAAAGTGCACTTCAAAAAACGCTTGCAAGAAAAGGAGATAATGCATAATCGTTTTTTTTAAATAAAGAATAATTTAAAACATTCACAACATCGTGCTTGGAGAAACCGAAAACATTGAAGTTGGTAAATCGTTGGAGAATCATGTAAGGAACCTTACTTTTGGAAGGCCACCTGCTAATTGCTATAGTTTTTGGAAAACTCAAAAAAAAATTGAAATGCATTTTTAATACGCTTTTATTAGCTTCACTTGTAACTATGTAATAAAATCTTGTAAGTTAAATTTGACCCACTTCCCGGTTTCCGATTGACCTGAAATTTTGCACACACGTTTAGTTTGGATGAAAATGTAATCTGACTATTTTGTAAAAAAATCAAGATGACGGGTCCAGGATGGCGGCTGAATTTTGCAATTTTGTTCGCCGACCCCCCGACATGGGTATCAAATGGATGGGTAGGTATGCCAACTACAATACAATTAGCTGCGTAGGGTAATTCTAAATTCAAAATAGCGGCCAACACAAAATAGCGGAATGGCGATTACCTTTTTCTTTAAAACCCACTCGGTTTGGGTATCAAATGAAAGTGTATGAAGGAGTCTGATGATTAAGCCAAGTAGCATAAAGAGCTAGAGTTGATTTAATGATGTTGACTATGAGGTCCCACAGAAGCCAAGGTGGGAAAAGTGCTGACTGATTGGATTTCAAAGTGTGTTTTAATTTTTTTAATACGCTTTTATCAAGTAACCCCCTGTTCGCTTGCCCAGAAAGTAACCCCCTTTTCTCCTGTCAACCACCTTTTCGGGTTTAGAAATAACAACGGACGTGCGGCTGCTAGCCGCTATTTGGAAATATAAGAATTGTTAGGTAATAAAGATATTAATATTCAATACATGTTTTAATACTAAAATATATCTTCATAATATTAGCCTTACCCTTTATCGGTCCACTGGAGGAGTGGACTTTTGAATTATCCGCTCTCTTGAAAATAAAATGAATTCAAACAGAACAGAAAAACGTAAACTATTGGAAACAGCAACACAAAGTAAACGACGATTCGAAAAGGTAAGACAAAAGCGCGAAGAAAAAAAAAGCGAAATTAAGTGAGACAGAGACGAAAAGAATAAAAATAAATTTAAATTTGTACATGAGGCAGTATAGAGCCGAGAGGCGGGCAAGGCGATTAAAAGATTTACGAGAGTTGGATTTTCAAGCAAGAAATTCTCAATAGGAGAACGAGCGAGTAGTCCGTCTACAATATTTACGTAGACATAATGCTGAAAGCAGGGTACTACAAAAAACTACAGTTACTAGTTTTGAGAAAGATATTCACACATTTTGCGGTAAGGTATGTGAAATTTGTACAAAAAGGTGCTACCAATACCAGATATGTCAATGGAGTGTGAACATAGAACATGCGCCTTATCTACCGGACGAACTGCAACGAAAATCCACTTTGATTTTGTGTAGTCGTTGTAAGACCTATGTAAATAGCAGGAAACATTTACCTCCATCAAAAGCCTTTTGGAACAATCTTGACCCAGGTATTCTGCCAAAAGTCATTGCAGATTTATCTCAAGCCGAGCAAAGAGTACTCTCACGAATAATTCCCTTCGTTAAAGTTGTTAAATTGAGTGGGACGTTCGGTCAATATGCCTTTCGCGGTCAAGCTGTATTCTTTGCTCAGAATATATTCGAGGTAACAGAAAAACTACCGAATATGCTACCAAGATCATCTAACAAAGCAGGTATTATCGTCATAACTGAACGTTTAGAGAATCTTAATGTCACCAGAGAATTCTCAATAAGTAGGCCAAAAATTTCAACTTGGCATTATCCTGGTTGATTACAATTAACCCGCTATATAAAGATGTCACTATAGACAAAACTGTTCAATTCGCTAAATTGATAGAGATATAACATTGATGAACCTCAACAGGAGAAATTTGCATATGCACCGGTAAGTGATTCATCAAGAATCGTACGCGCTTCGTGGCATCAAGCAAATAATTCTATATTTACATCAGGTTTTGCAGGAGTGCAATGTTGTGCAATGGTGTTAGCAAATATCGTTAGAGCGACTCTTCTTTCACCATCGAGCTGGACAACGAACACGCTGAACAGAAATATGATAGAAGGCGATAATATATACAAAAAAATTCGTTCGCTGGCTGAAACAGACCCTGCTGCATATCCTGTTAGGACTGACGGATACTTGTTCGTTCGAAATTTTGATATACTCAAAAATGACTTTTTTTTATGTTGCACACTAGAGACTTAGGGAAGGTCCCTTTGTACTGTCGACCATGTATTTATTTATTTATTTATTTATTTATTTTTTTTTTTTTTGAAATGTCGAACAGCAGCTCTAGTCGGAAGATAGAGAGAGAAGTGAAGGAAAGAACTGTCACAACCTAGCTGCGGTATTTTTTATTTCATTTACTCCCAACGATTTCGCGACTCTGACATCGGGGCATCGAGAACAACTCGCTGGAGTGTTATGCATCCTGAAACGAGTTGAACCTCATCAGCCAACGGATGCCATGCGCTTGGTGGAGCGGGGAAGAGAACTAGTGAAGGCTATGACAGGAGGAATCAGGAATGCAAAGAGGGAAGAGGAAAGAAGGAAAGTTAGGCGGGAAATTGGGAAAGGCTAGGACCGTGGCACCGCCGGGAATCGAACCCGGGACCTCTGGGGATAGTAGTCAGGCGCCTTACCCCTAGACTACCGCGGCCCCGACTTATTTAATGTTTGATCATAATCTTCGTATAGTATATGATTTAGAGTCAGCTCTTTTCGGGAGTTTAAAAGACAGAGCCAATCAATCAAATATTGGGTTAACACTTACACAGGCTCTTGAAGAACTGTTCGCGAATCATAAAGCGGGCGTGCTAATATCAGAGGGAAAATCATTAGGAGTCATGTACTACGATAGAAGATACTATTTTACTGATTCTCATTCATGTGGAGCAAAAGGTTCAAAGGCAAAGGAAGGAGGCAAAGCATGTATAATTCAATGTGACAATATGGACGAATTTGTGAGAATATGCAAACGAGCAACTGGATCTAGAAACACACAGTTTACTATAGATTATATTGATGTTTATCCGTCTTCAACTGTTCACGGCAATACCTTGGAGACTGAGATACAGCCACTGCAAATCATTCAAAATACAATACGCGAGCCTGAATCGCCCCGCATATCTTCTTGTCTTTCGATATCTGCTTTATACCTTTGCAGACATCTGTAATGGCTCCCATTGATGTCATGCAACCTAATCTTGAGGATGAATTGGAAGTGTCTAGTAACCTTAATCAAATTATACGTAAAACGACAGATAATATAGTCAACGATGCTTACGAAATGAAAGCAGAAGAATTTGCTTGGTTTTTCCTGTTCCATATGGCAATAATGGACTAAAAGAACCACGATCAGTTCAAACTACGCCACTGGACTACTTTCAGTTCAGATTATTAGGCAATGACACAAGATTTTCGCAATCAAGAAGGACAGATTGAAGATATACACTTATACATTAAAAATTTACGTGGTTCGGCGGCTTACTGGAGAGCTGCGTTAAACGACCTCTTAGCTCAAATTAGAACCCTGGGGCCCCCCACATATTTTCCGACTTTTAGTTCAAACGATCTAAATTGGTTAGATCAACGAAAAGCTCTTCTGATTGCTGACAGTAGACCCGAATTGGACCCCAGTTCTTTGACTATATATGAGACTCAATGTCTCATCGAGAAATATCCGATCATATTGAGTCGACACTTCATGGTGCGAGTTAGAGCGTTGATAAAATACATTAAAAATAATGATGAAATCAGGGGTGGCAAAGTGAAGTACCACTGGTGGCGTATCGAATTTCAGAATCGTGGTAGTCCTCACCTACATATGCTAGTATGGATTGAAAACCACCCAGGATTTGACACTGATGAAGATATCCAACAGCTTGATCGAGTGGATTCTTGTAAATTACCTTCCCATGGCGAGAATCCAGAACTTCACGAACTTGTAAAAAAATGTCAAATCCACAGACACACCCATACATGTACAAAGAATAACACTACAGTAGCATGTCGATTCAATTTTCCACGACAAGAATGTAATAAGACTCGAATAATCTCTCATTCGTCTGACGATTTTATACGTAGCGGAGGAAGAATATGTTTACTTGAACGTCGAACAGAAGATGCTTGGGTAAATAATTACAATCCAGATTTATTAAATTTGTGAACTGGTAATATGGACATACAACCTTGTGGGTCTAATGGGGCAATCGCCTTTTACATTGCGAAGTATTTGTCCAAAGGAGAACCAACTAGTTTAGATACAGGAGTAGCACATGCTATCCAACAAATACAAGGCAATGAATCAGACATATCTCGCCGACTCTTCCGTATATGTATGAAAATTCTTCACGAAAGGCAAGTATCAGCTTCCGAATGTGCCTATCGATTATGTCACTTACCGCTACGTGATAGTTCTCGTAGTGTTCCTGAATACCCGAAAGCCAGAGCAGCGCTACAGAGTGTTGCGTTTTGATGAACGAGGACAAGCAACTGGATACTGTAGCAATCTCTTCGAAAGGTACGAGAAGCGTCCGTTGCAGCACCCAAATTATGACTTTTCAAGAATGAGTTTAACAGAATTTGCAATGCTCTTAGAAGCCTATTACCAAAAAAGACCAGATGCGACAGAAAAAAGCGTTGATCACGAAGAAAATGAAATACCATCGAGAACCCGTAGACAATTGATTACATTGACAGATAATTCTAAAATGGCTGTGAGAAATGTACCTGCAACTGTAAGAGTACCATATTTTGTAGCTATGACAGATCCTGAGAATTTCTATTACAGTTTATTACTTCAATATATGCCTTACCGCTCGGAGACGGAATTGTTAGAAGGGTTTCATGACGCAAGAACCGCTTTCTTAGCCCGAGAAGAACAATTCAAAGCAATCAGCATTCACATGGAACAACATAGAGAGCGCGACCGGCAGCTAGAGACTGCTTTCAATCAAGTGCATGCGTTCGAAATTCTAGAGGAACACGTGTCAACAAATATTGATTATAACGAAGATGTAATGCCAGAACAAACCATGCTAAATGAACAGTTCGAGTCAGCACGTCAGGCTATGAATATGGACCAAAGACAATTGTTCAATTACCTCATGATGAGCATACAAGGTAAACAAAATGGCGACCAACGCACAGTGGGACCAAATCCAAAAAAGCTGGCCAAAAGTCTAAAAAAAAGTTTATAGATTGCGGTTTTTTTTGGGGGGGATTATTCGAGGACACTTCCAATAGTGAGCAATCAGTCACGGAAGGTTAGATTTTTTTCTACGGACTGAGAAATTGTAGTTGCTACTTTACTCTTTTTGCTTATTTTTAAACGTTAATATTGTGAAAAAAGGTTAAAGTTTTCAAAACGCTATAAAAAATTAAGTAACCAAGCAATCGTAGTCGTGTAAAGTGGAATTTTCTTTGGAAGGTATGTACAGTATAAAAAAAATTGCACTATACCCATTAAGCAAATATATAATACACAGTAAGCATCTATTACACGTGCTTTTTATGAATTTGGATTGTAAGAATGCGATATATATTGGACAAAAAGTAATATTGCTCCACTCTGCTCCACTGGAAAATTTGCTGGGCGTTGTTGGTAAAGGTGTATTCCTTCACCTCCAAAAAAAAATCCGCTGCCCAAAATTGCCCCTCCGTGTTTTAAGGGGTCACATACGTCCAGCACTAGCCCATGGAAATGGTACTTCCATATTGCAAAAATGCGGGACAAGGTTTTATTTTTGGGATGTGTAGGGGGGGAGGTCAGTGTTAGCTTAAATCTGAGTTTTCGGGATTCTAACCCACTCCCCCCAATTTGGCCGCCATCTTGGAAAAGGTGCGCAAATGGTTTTTCCATTATATATCTCCGTAACAGTACATCTTACAGAAAATTTGCAAGGGCACTTTTTGTTTATAATTAAACTAGCATAAAACCCGCGTGCCTTGCAACGCCTTTAAAACTGTTTATTATGTGCAATGCTTTCCTTAAAAAAAACCAACAAAAAAGTCAGCTGTTATTATCCCTAAAAAGGGTTTATTATAGTGCATTTTTTTAATAAATATGGTAAACAAATTACTGCGAATATCACCTCTCCTCAACAAATCTGCAAGTTTTAAAGTAGATTGGCATGTATATGTCATCAAGAAAAGTGACATTTTAGAGTTTGACGAACGTTCGTTAAGTTTGTTCGCCTATTTACGTGGATGTAAGAAATTATGAAGCAATCACAAATGAATATTAAATAAAGTGAATTTCGAGTCATTCATTTCTACGTGATAATAGGGATGCACTGTCAAAATTTCAGCCCTTCAGCTTCAGAGGTTTGGGTTAACCCCATTTCATCCCCTTAGGGGATGAATTTCGAATACTCGCCTCTTAGTGGATGTCCATGTCATTATAGGGATGCACTGTCCAAATTTCAAGCCTGTAGTTCCAGTAGTTTGGTAAACCAAATTTTACCCCTTTAGGGGATGAATTTCGAAAAATCGCTTCTTAGTAAATGTCCACGATGCACTGTCAAAATTTCAGCCGTTTAGCTCCAGCGGTTTGGCTTAACCCCATTTAACCCCCTTAGGGGATAAATTTCAATCGTCCCTAAGTGGATGCCCACGTCATTGTAGTGATGCACGGTCAAAATTAAAGCCCTCCAGCTTCAGCGGTGTGGGTTAATCCCATTTCACCCACTTAGGGGATAAATTTCGAAAAATCGCTTCTTAGTGGATGTCCACGTCATTAAAGGGATGCATTGTCAAAATTTCAGCCCTATAGCTCCAGCGGTTTGGGGTAACCCCATTTCACCCCCTTAGGGGATGAATTTCGCAAAATCGCTTTATAGTGGATGTCCACATCATTATAGGGATGCACTGTCAAAATTTCAGCCCTATAGCTTTAGCGGTTTGGGTAAACCCCATTTCACCCCCTTAGGGTATGAATTTCGAAAAATCGTATTTTAGTGGATGTCCACGTCATTAAAGGGATGCACTGTCAAAATTTCAGCCCTATAGCTCCAGCGGTTTGGATAAACCCCATTTCACCCCCTTAGGGGATGAATTTCGAAAAATCGCTTTATAGTGGATGTCCACTCCAATATAGAGATGCACTGTCCAAATTTCAGCCCTATAGCTTTAGCGGTTTGTAAAAACCCCATTTCACACCCTTAGGGGATGAATTTCGAAAAATCGCTCTTTAGTGGATGTAAACATCATTATAGGGATGCACTGTCAAAATTTCAGCCGTATAGCTTTAGAGGTTTGTATAAACCCCATTTCACACCCTTAGGGGATGAATTTCGAAAAATCGCTCTTTAGTGGATGTCCACGTCATTATAGGGATGCACTGTTAAAATTTCAGTTCTATAGCTCCAGCGGTTTGGATAAACCCTATTTCACCCCCTTAAGGGATGAATTTCGAAAAATTGCTTTATAGTGGATGTCCACGCCATTATAGAGATGCACTGTCAAAATTTCAGCCCTATAGCTCCAACGGTTTGGATAAACCCCATTTCACCCCCTTAGGGGATGAATTTCGAAAAATCGCTTTTTAGTGGATGTAAACGTCATTATAGGGATGCACTGTCAAAATTTCAGCCCAATAGCTCCAGCGGTTTGGGTAAACCCCATTTCACCCCCTTAGGGGATGAATTTCGAAAAATCGCTTCTTAGTGGATGTCCACGCCATTATAGGGATGCACTGTCAAAATTTCAGCCCTATAGCTCCAACGGTTTGGATAAACCCCATTTCACCCCCTTAGGGGATGAATTTCGAAAAATCGTTTCTTAGTGGATGTCCACGCCATTATAAGGATGCACTGTCAAAATTTCAGCCCTATAGCTCCAACGGTTTGGATAAACCCCATTTCACCCCCTTAGGGGATGAATTTCGAAAAATCGCTTCTTAGTGGATGTCCACGCCATTATAGGGATGCACTGTCAAAATGTCAGCCCTATAGCTCCAACGGTTTGGATAAACCCCATTTCACCCCCTTAGGGGATGAATTTCGAAAAATCGTTTCTTAGTGGATGTCCACGCCATTATAGGGATGCACTGTCAAAATTTCAGCCCTATAGCTCCAACGGTTTGGATAAACCCCATTTCACCCCCTTAGGGGATGAATTTCGAAAAATCGCTTCTTAGTGGATGTCCACGCCATTATAGGGATGCACTGTCAAAATGTCAGCCCTATAGCTCCAACGGTTTGGATAAACCCCATTTCACCCCCTTAGGGGATGAATTTCGAAAAATCGTTTCTTAGTGGATGTCCACGTCATTATAGGGAAGCACTGTCAAAATTTCAGCCCTATAGCTCCAGCGGTTTGCGTAAACCCCATTTGCCCCCTTAGGGGATGAATTTCGAAAAATCGCTCTTTAGTGGATGTCCACGTCATTATAGGGATGCACTGTTAAAATTTCAGTTCTATAGCTCCAGCGGTTTGGATAAACCCTATTTCATCCCCTTAAGGGATGAATTTCGAAAAATCGCTTTATAGTGGATGCCCACGCCATTATAGGGATGCACTGTCAAAATTTCAGCCCTATAACTTTAGCCGTTTGGATAAAAGCCATTTCAACCCCTTAGGGGATGAATTTCGAAAAATCGCTTTTTAGTGGATGTAAACGTCATTATAGGGATGCACTGTCAAAATTTCAGCCCTATAGCTCCAGCGGTTTGGGTAAACCCCATTTCACCCCCTTAGGGGATGAATTTCGAAAAATCGCTTCTTAGTGGATGTCCACGCCATTATAGGGATGCACTGTCAAAATTTCAGCCCTATAGCTCCAGCGGTTTGGATAAACCCCATTTCACCCCCTTAGGGGATGAATTTCGAAAAATCGCTTTTTAGTGGATGTCCACGCCATTATAGGGATGCACAGTCAAAATTTCAGCCCTTTAGCTCTAGCGGTTTAAGTTGTGCGTTGTCTGTCAGTCAGTTACTTTTTATACAATAGAAAAAAATCCCCTTGCAACTTATTGAACCCCATTTCACCCCCTTCAACCCTTTTGTTCTCCATAAAAAGTAGCCTATGTCCGTCTCCAAGGTCTAAACTATGTCTGTTGCAAATTTCATCAAAATCGGTTTAGTGGTTTAGGCGTGAAAGCGTAACAGACAGACAGACAGACAGACAGACAGACAGACAGAGTTACTTTCGCATTTATAATATTAGTAAGGATTATCTACAATATATTAGCAAGATATTTTTGGGTAAATTTAATAATTAAGAAGTTATAAGCCTTAGAACACCAAAATTAGTCACAGTATTTTCTTTTAATTCCTATAGCTCTGAATGTTCGACATCAGAAGATAAAGATACAACTTTTACTTGTATTCACAATGATTTTTTTCTGTAATTGCATTCTTAAAAATTCTTATTTTGTCTTTCTAATAAACAATAACTTCCTAATAAAATAACTTGCTTATAAAAAAATTAATCAAAAGTATTAAACATTATATTAAAACAAATTTTTTGATTTTTTTAAGAGGTTATGTTAACCATATTGCGTCCGCCATTTTGAAAATCGAAATTTCGACACCGGATTCGTCATCAGCGACCCCGAAAACCCCCGAGTGTAAAATTTGAGATCATTTAATGCACTTTTTGACTTTTGGCCAGCTTTTTTGGATTTGGTCCCACTGTGCAACGGCGGGAGAACCTATTCATAACCGGTGGTGCAGGTACATCCAAAACCTTCCTATTTAACTTGTTTAACAACCAAGTTAATCGATGCTACGGAAAGCAGGTGGTGAAGGTGGGTGCCCTAACCGGAGTAGCTGCGAGTTTAGTAGGTGGTTCTACGTTACATAGCTCACTAAAGTTGCCAGTGCAGAAAGACGGTGTCATTGTAAACATGCCTCTCCTCATAGGTAATTACTTAAGAGTCATGCGCCAGGAATGGCAACACGTAGAGTTCTTGTTTGTTGACGAAATTTCAATGGTACCTTATGAGATGTTGTGCATGATCGACGCCCGTGTGCGTCAATTGAAGAACTGTAACGAACCGTTCGGAGGCATAAACGTCATGCTTTTTGGTGATCTGATGCAACTGCCTCCAGTGAGAGGAAAACAAGTGTTTCAACAACCAGAACACATGATGCCAGCTACTCATTTATGGCGACTATTCACATTAGTAGAACTTACCGAAAACATGCGACAACAAGGAGACACTACATTTGCTGACAATTTAAATGCTTTGAGAGTGGGAAATATAAAAAGCGAACACCTTGCAGTTCTTCTTGGTAAAATATCGACGAATATTACTGGTGAGTTCGCGATACATAAAGCATTAGGCCAGTCAAATTAATTCAATTTATATACGATTTATATTTATGTAAAGCTTAAGCGTGGAAATTCATGCTAATTTAGTTAAAAGACATATAAAAATTCAAGAGTACCGCAACAGTCACTCATAGATAACGGTAAAAGAGAATTTAAAGTTGCAACTCCCTTAAAAGGGCAAGCCGGGTCCATTGGACCCTTTCATTATATCATATTTCCCTTCTAAGCCCCCTTTGAGACTGGCTATAATATAATAATGGAAAATCAGCTATAAATCTATTTCATAATGATACAAAAGGAGGCGTCGATGTCCTTGATAAAATGTGTCATTCATACACTGTTCAACGTAAAACTAATCGTTGGTCAAATGCAATTTTCTTCAATTTAGTCAATGTTGCTGCAATTGCAGCCTTTATTATACACCGAAGTGTTACTGGAACTAGCGATCAACCCGTGGGTTCTCAAAGAAAACGTTTCTTGACAAGATTAAGTGATAATTTGGTGTACGATCAAATAAAAGCAAGGAGCAATATTGGTCTTCATACTGAACACCGACAAGCTATAGAATCAGTTCTTGGAAAAGACATCCCATTGTCAAGAGCATCAACGTCTAGTGGAATATTATCGACCGTACCACAAGCAAAAAAATAAAGTGAGATGTGTAATCTGACCTTCATCAAAAGACAGAAAGGTGCAACAAGTATGGTCAATTTGCAATAAACGTGTTTGCAATGAACACGCAATTATTGCAATCAAATGCATAAAATGTCCCAATTTTTTCAGCGCTAAATGAACCAGACAGCGAATAGATATTTTATTTTTGAAAAATTTTTATATTTTTTTTATATTAATAAATATTATTTCAAATAAATTGAATGAATTAACTTGTCTTAAATCATTATTCTTAAGCTTGCAATGAAAAATCTGTTAAGGGTCCAATGGACCCGGCTTGCCTTCCAACGTTATATTTTTACCTTGCCCGGTTGAGGGTTAAACTGAAAGGTATTCGAATGTATCAAATCTAGTTTAGAGTCTATCATTCCTCAGGACATGAATAAAACTGGTGGACTCCCAAGTAAACTGACAATTTTTGAAGGTGCGAAAATAATGTTGCGATCTAACATTGACGTGGAGAAAGGGCTCGTCAATGGAAACATTGGCTTCATCTCGGAAATCATCTGGCCTCATTTTCGCCGAGACAAATGTATGACACCGACATTCCGTCATTAAGAGTAAACTTTGGCAAGGATGGCGAACATGTAATTAGGCCAATAGCAAAACAATTCCCCGCCAAATATAGTCATGGCACTGTTGAAAGGCGCATGTTGCCATTGATTCTCAGTTGGGCGTCGACAGTGCATAAAATGCAAGGTTGTACGGTGGATTATGCAGTAGTCTATTTGGGACCTCGTACTTTTGCTTCTGGGCAAGCAAGTCGGGTAAAATCGCTAAATGGACTTCAGATTGAAGAACTGGACTGCTCAAAGCTCATGAGCGAGAATCCTTGCAACACTGACGCATTGGCGGAAATGGAAAGCATGCGCACTCACAGATTGAATTTCCATGCGCTAAACCGTGAAAGTAACATAAGGGAACAATAAAACACAGACTTCTTACTCATGTGAATAGTCACGTTGAGACTATGTGTGTATTTTATTTGTAAATTATGTAAATATTGTAATATACTTAATTATTATAAATCTGTTAAAAATGCTAACTAAGCGAACTTTTAATGTATTCTGAATCAGTAATAAACATGCTAAAGTTATTTTAAGACTGAAAAGTTGGTATAGGTACCAAATGAAACGCTATGAAAAGTAGAATAATATTAGCTGTTTAGCGTCATTCGGAATTCAAAATAGCGACCAACACAAATTGGCGGATTATCTTTTTCTTTACAACGCGCTCGGTATGGACATGAAATGAAAGTGTATGACGAGTATAGAACAGTAATATGTGTGACACCATTTTAAATCTAACATGGTGGTGACAAGAAAATGGTAGAAGCCATACAATAGACTAAAAAGTAGAAAATAAAATATATAGTTTAAAAAAACCAAAAAAAAAAACGCTTTTAATTTAAAATGAACTAAAAAGTAAAAAATAATTTTTAATGTAAAATTTTTATTGCTCCAGCCAGTACATACATATATGGGAACAACCTACGTTTCGAAATGTAAAAAAGCGTGGGGCGCTAACGAAAAGTTCCAATGTTAATAAAATAAGGAAATAGGTAAGGAGCCTGGAAGTGTTTTTCCATTTTTTTGCCCTTAAATAATTTTTTTTCAGCTACGATGTAAATGGAAAAGTTGTTCCTTTTCATATTATCTACAACTTTTATTTAAACATTTTTTTTATACAACCTATATAGTGTAATACAGCGCAGCGTAAAGGACGCAGTGCTGCTAACGGTAATTTTCTCGGTCCTATTGTGACTTTCTCCGGCGATGTTGGCATAGTTGTAACAAAAGGGCCGATCGGTCAGCTGCCCTATTCTTTAAGGAACGTACATTTTTCAGTTGCTATGTGAGTTTCGGAGAGTGGAGACAGCAAAGCAGAAGATGATAATTTTTTTGACGATGATGATGATTTGGACTTTTCCTCCGAAGTAGTAAAATTTTCATTCATTTTCAACTCAACAAAGTGATAGATAATCGTGAGGAAGTTCATCTACGGAAGGGGCCAGAAGTGAATCTAAAACCAGCGTCAAAGGTTCGAAACTACGAAGCGCAGTCAAAAGAAGAATTACCACTCTAGTTTTGCAACAGTACCTATGTATTAGCATAGGTGTCAATCAACGATACATTTGTTTTGAAATGAAAACATGTACATTAAAACATATACAAGTATACTTAGCCATAAAAACAAGATTAATGATATCAATTGAATTATTCTTCGTCTACCTAATCAAAATTTGCGTAATTTTTTTTTAATTTATGTTATCTATATAAATATAATTGGAGTGTCTGCCTGTGATTTCAAAATAATTGTGTTTTTTTAATTTTATATGGTTATTTACATAATTTTAAAACGAAATCATGCATTTTTAAAATTTTTGTCTGTCTGTATGTCTGCCTGTCCGCTTGTTCGAGCTAATCTCGGAAACGGCTAATCCATTTGGGATGGGACTTTCACTGCAAGATTCAGTATTTTAGCGGGCATGTTTTAGGCTATTTATATGTACTATATATTAGCTCTACCTGTATGTATGTATAGATGTATGTATGTAGACAAATCTTGAAAATTGTTTTTGACCCGCTTCCATATAACCGATCAGCTTCAAATTTTGCACAGATGTACAGTTCAAGTGACAATGCAATCTGACCATTTTATAAAAAAAGCAAGATGGCCGTTTCAAGATGGCGGCCAAATTTCGCAATTCGGCTCACTGACCACCGACATGGGTATCAAATGAAAGGGAATGATAAGTATAATATAATTACTTATTTGGTGTCATTCCAAATTCAAAATGGCGGCCGAAACAAAATGTCGGCCCACACAGATGGCGGATTACTTTTTTATTTACATCACGATCCGTATGGGTATCAAATGAAAGGATATGACAAGTAGAATACTATTAGCTGGTTAGCGTAATTCCAAATTTAAAATGGCAGCAAACACAAAATGGCGGACTACCTTTTTTCTACAACGCTCTCGGTGTGGATACGAAATAAAAGTGTAATAGACGAGGAAATTTTGATAAGCGACATTTATGACGATTTCGAAAATATCAACTCAACTAAATCGACTCAACTCAGTAATGCCACAAACATTGTAATACTTACAAGTGAAACATCTAACATCGTTTATAAACAAGCGTTACAGTGGATTGTTAACCAGTGCCTTGCGGGCGGTATGACCGTAAACGACGAAACACGAAAACCGGAAGCAGCAACTCTCCTTTTTAGGATCAAATCAGTATCGTCTTAAAATGTTGGCAATCTTCGTCTCAAGCCATGTTCGCCATGGGGCAAGTTCAGGGTGCCAATTATCTGATAACGTCAAAATCTACGCGCACCGTGGTATCTGTTGTGCACGTAAAATAAAAGTTTTCCGATGATTAACCTCGGATTTAAATTAACGTTGTAAGTAACATATTTTTATAGTCAACTCTAAAGTTTTTTATACAGGGTGTATCAGCTAAAGTGTCCAACCCCTTGGCTGTGGATAGGCCTTGGATAGACGAACAAAAAATCGTATGGATGGGGGGGGGAATCGTTACGCTTTACCCGTTAGGGCATTTTGAATTTTTTTTTGGCAGAGGTTTACATATTAGATTATCTATAATATAAAAATAAGTCGGGTTTTCCTTCCTGACGCTATAATTCCAGAACGCACGAACCGATTTGCACGGTTTTGCATTCGTTGAAAAGGTCTCGGGCTCCGTGAGGTTTATAGCAAAAAACTTTAGGAAAATTTTCAACTGTGTGTGCATGTATGTATGTGTGCAGACAAATCTTGCAACTCGATTTTGACCCACTTCCATATAACCGATCAACTTCAAATTTTGTATATACGTATAGTTCACGTGACAATGCAATCTTACCGTTTTGTAAATAAATCAAGATGGCGGTTCCAATATGGCGGCCGAATTTCGTAATAGTTCTCCGCGACCCCCAACATGGGTATCAAATGAAAGGGTAGGACAAATAGAATTCAATTAGCTATGAGGCGTCATTCAAAGTTCAAAATGGCAGCCAATACAAAATGGCTCGTTACCCTTTTCCTTACAACCGACTCGGTATGGGTAAATTATGTGGATCGTTCCGTGATACATTGTTTGACAGCTACTCATTGTACTATGCTCAGTTAATTTCATGTGACATTTATTATGCGCACGTTCTTTCAAACGCTAATTTAAAACAGGTATTGTGTTCACTGTGAGATTGTGAAATTGAGGTTAAAGTTATTCGTTTCTTAACAGTTCATTTGGGAACCATCAAATCAATCACGCGTATTGTGCAAATTTTTATATCATGTTTCCATCGCAAACGAAATCCTCCGATTTCGGCGAAAATGAGGATTTCGGCAGATATCTCATGTGAAATCTCATGTTTTTGCATATAAAATGAAATCGCTCTACAAGGGAGATTTCAGTGAAATCTCGATCAAAATCTAGCTAATGACGATTCAGCCAATTCAGCATAAACACTCAGTATGGAAAAATTGTCGGCAGTCATAATTTTTTGACAGTGC
Source organism: Thereva unica (assembly GCA_949987705.1). Taxonomy (NCBI): domain Eukaryota; kingdom Metazoa; phylum Arthropoda; class Insecta; order Diptera; family Therevidae; genus Thereva; species Thereva unica. Next base: position 35,109,929 of record OX465282.1, on the reverse strand, counting down.
GATTCTTATTGAATTAATTTATCGTTTATTTGTTAGAAAATGCGCACGTTCTTTCAAATGCTAACTTAAAACAGGTATTGTGTTCACTGTGAAATTGTGAAATTGAGGTTAAAATTATTCGTTTCTTAACAGTTCAATTGGAAACCATCAAATCAATCACGCGTATTGTGCAAATTTTTATTCAATTTCAACAGCAGGAATTTGTCCTTAAGGTGGTAAGTTGAACTGTGTAAATTATGTGGATCGTGCATTTCAGGTTAAATTCACCAGTCTGTCCATAGTCTAAAATGCCTAGAGTACGACGTGCGAACATCGGCCGCCGCACAAGACATGCAAGCCAGCAACAAGTGTATTCACAGAACTTAAGCGAAGAAAGACAAAATATAATAAGAGAAAATGCCCGATTGAGACAACGCGTGATCACACGAAGATCATTGGCATCATACAATCGCTTGGCATTCCAATATGATCCCACTGCGAACTACAGTGATGATGACAATTTAGATATTGGACCAATGACGACTGTATGCCGATATTGCAATGCGTTAAAGTTCAAAAGAGAAACGGCTGGATTGTGCTGCGCAAGTGGAAAAGTCAAACTGGATCCATTACTTACACCACCACAGCCACTGAAACCATTGTTCGATGGAAGTGATCCCGATTCCAACCATTTTCTTCGACGCATCCTTGAATACAATAACTGCTTTCGCATGACTTCCTTTGGAGCTAATATCATTCGAGAAGGCGGCTTCATGCCGACTTGCAAGGTAAAAGATACAACACACACAACCAATCACTCACACCAATCAATCACACCAACACAATCAATTGCAACACATAACAACTACACATACACCACACACTACACCACACACTACACCATCACACGATCAGAAGTCACACCGTATTCCTCAACAAATGACTGTTTGCAATTACAGATACAAGGACAAATATATCATTTGCATGGTTCAATGGTGCCAACACCAGATGAACCGCATCAATTTCTGCAAATATATTTCATTTCGTCGATGGTGCATCAGCTGAATGTGCCGTGCAATATACAGGGAACACAACAGTTAAAGAGACGAATTATTGAACAGTTGCAAGCAATTTTTCAGGCTAATAACGCTGTGGTTAATATGTTCAAAACAGCATTGGAACGAATGCCATCGGATACGCACAAATTTGTCATAAGAGCGGATCGTACCCCAACAGGTGAACATGTGCGAAGATTCAATGCACCCACCGTTGATGATGTTGCTGCAATTATTGTTGGCGATCCAAGTAAATCACGAGACATTGTAGTTCAGCGAAGAAGCAATATCATGCATCGTGTAAACGAGACACATCGTTTGTACGATGCGTTACAATATCCAATCATTTATTGGCAAGGGCAAGACGGATACGACATCACGTTGAAGATGGTCGATCCAATTACAGGTACAATATTCACACACTAATTATTGCTATTATTGGTTTCAATTAACAATCCATTTAATTTTGCATTTTCAGGCGTATCAACGAACAAAAATCTAAGCGCAATGAATTACTATGCGTATCGTATGATGATTCGTACACATGAGGAGAATGTCATTCTAAAGTGCCGTCGGCTATTCCAGCAATTCGCTGTCGACATGTATGTCAAAGTCGAGACCGAACGTTTAGCGTTCATCCGATTCAATCAGGCAAAGCTACGATCTGAGGACTATTTTTTTTTTTATAAAAAGCATTTATTTCTCTTACTAACTATCTTGATATAAATTTAACTAAATGCTTAAAGTTAATTATTCTAACCTATTCTAGTCTATCTAACTTACTGGCCCTCAACAGGCACTCTAAATTAATCTATAACTTATATTAACTTTTGCCTTTCGGCTAAAACTTATCTATTTTTAATTATATTTTATTTAAAAACAAATCATTATTATTGTAAATCTAAGGAAAAATGTGAAAAAAAAACTTAGAGCTATGTTTATAGATCTGAGGACTATATACACTTGCGTGATGCTATTCATTCAGATGGTAATGTTCAGAATATTGGACGCCTGACGATTCTCCCATCATCTTATATCGGAAGCCCACGCCACATGCACGAATACGCTCAAGACGCTATGACGTACGTGCGAAATTATGGAACTCCCTATTTATTTATTACGTTCACATGCAATCCGAAGTGGACGGAAATTGAACGTGAGTTGGGCCCGGGCCAAAAACCGCTAGATCGCCATGACATAATCGCCAGAGTATTTCATCAAAAACTCAAGGTTATGATGGATGTGCTTACTAAGTATCGAGTTTTTGGTGACACACGTTGTTATATGTACTCGGTGGAATGGCAGAAGCGTGGACTACCGCATGCTCATATCCTAATTTGGTTGCTGAACAAATTACATTCAAATGAAGTGGATGACATCATATCAGCTGAAATTCCTGATCCAGTCACTGATCCCCATCTACACGATATTGTAACGACACAGATGGTGCATGGACCGTGCGGTGCATTAAATCCATTATCGCCTTGCATGGCTGATGGAAAGTGTACAAAACGATATCCGCGACCGTTAGTTGCTGAAACAGTCACAGGGAACGATGGATATCCAGTTTATCGTCGGCGTTCAAATGAAGATAATGGTCGAACTATCAAAGTTAAAGTTCAAAATCAAGAGATTGAGATCGGAAATGAATTCATTGTACCATATTGCCCGCTGCTATCACGAATTTTCAAAACACATGCGAACGTTGAGAGTTGTCATTCGGCCAAATCAGTCAAATATTTGTGCAAGTACGTCACAAAAGGCAGCGACATGGCTGTGTTTGGTATTGCGTCGAAAAATGCGGATGATGAAATCAGCAACTTCCAAATGGGCAGATACGTCAGTACTAATGAAGCACTGTGGCGATTATTGTCATTTCAAATTCATGAAAGATATCCCACAGTTGTACATTTAGCAGTGCATTTGGAAAACGGACAAAGAGTTTACTTCACTGAGGCTAATGCGGCACAACGAGCTGAGAGACCACCATCGACAACATTGACTAGCTTTTTTGCAATGTGTGAAGCAGATCCATTCGCAGCGACGCTGATGTACATTGAAATGCCCAAGTATTACACTTGGAATCAATCAACAAAGAAATTCCAACGTCGCAAACAAGGAACCCCAGTTCCAGATTGGCCACAGGTGTTTTCCACTGATGCGCTAGGTCGCATGTATACTGTTCATCCTAGAAATGATGAATGTTTTTATTTGCGACTGCTGTTGGTAAATGTACGTGGACCAAAATCATTTGCGCATTTGAAAAGTGACAATGGCCACCAATGCCAAACATATCGAGAAGCATGTCAACTATTGGGTTTGCTGGAGAACGATTCTCATTGGGATTTTACACTTGCGGATTCAGTTGTTTCATCAAATGCGTACCAAATACGAACGCTGTTCGCAATTATCATCACCACATGTTTCCCTTCACAACCAATTCAGTTATGGAACAAATACAAAGATAACATATATGAAGATATCTTGCATCGCTTGCGCATTCGAACGAATAATCCCGACATGCAAATAACCGATGAAATCTACAATAAAGGATTGATTCTGACTGAGGATCAATGCTTGACTATTGCAAACAAGCTACTGATTGAAGTAGGAATGATTGCGCCAAATCGATCGATGCACGATGCATTCAACCAAGAATTAAATCGAGAGCTGCAATACAATGTTGATACATTGCAGGATTTCGTCCGAAATAATGTGCCGTTGCTGAATGAACAGCAAAAACAAGTATACGAAACATTAATGCAAGCGGTGGACAATAATACTGGTGGTCTATTCTTCCTGGACGCACCTGGAGGAACAGGGAAAACATTTGTCATTTCATTGATTTTGGCCACTATTCGATCAAGATGTGACATAGCTTTGGCGTTAGCATCATCTGGAATTGCGGCGACTCTTCTAGATGGCGGTCGTACTGCACATTCTGCGCTTAAGTTGCCACTCAATTTAAACACAATTGATACTCCAACATGCAACATTTCCCGATCCAGTGCAATGGGAAAATTGTTGATGCAATGCAAGCTCATTGTTTGGGATGAGTGTACAATGGCACATAAAAAATCACTTGAAGCACTTAACTTCACACTGAAGGATCTTCGGCGAAATAACAACATCTTTGGCGGCTTGATGATATTGTTGGCAGGCGATTTCAGGCAGACAGACGTTGCCAGTAATTCCCCGTGGAACGCCTGCAGATGAATTGAATGCTTGCCTAAAGGCATCACCTTTGTGGAATAACGTAAAAACATTATCGCTAACCACTAATATGAGAGTTCAACTTCAAAATGATCAAACTGCTGCACAATTTTCCAAACAATTGTTAGCTGTTGGAAATGGAAAAGTGCCAGTTGATGCGACAACTGGATTAATTACTCTTACCAACGACTTTTGCCGATTTGTAGAATCTCAATTAGCGAGAATTATCAGAATTATGCTTGGTTAAGTCAACGAGCAGATACCTTTTACTCTTGGTGTACTAACAACTACCTGGTTCTTAATATTGGTAAAAGTGAAGCCCTGACTTTTAGTAGGAGACGTGATCCTATAATTTTTAACTACACCTTTTCTGATGATCTCGGGATTAGATTTGATAGAAAGCTGGATTTCTCCACTCACATCAACTATATCTCTCCCAGAGGTAGTTTAGTCCTGGGTTTTATAAAAATGTGGTCCAGAGAATTTAATAACCCGTTGGTTACTAAACACTTATATATTGTGATGATTATGCGCCATCTGTTTGTCGAGAGGATGAATCAACGATTTTCGGTTGTTGTCTGAATTAAGAATTTATGTACTAAACTAACGAGCGATAAGCGAAGACAACTTCAAGCTGGTCGAAACTAAAAGAAACATAGAACATACCACAAGGAACCAGAAAACGAAGGTTCCAAAAAGCAGACAAAGGTGGAGCTGCCTATATAAAAGCGCCTGGCAGCCGCTATCGAGTGAGTTTTGATTATAAAGGCGATACAAGTGTTCCAAAGTGAAAAGTGGTGATTTATAGTGAAATAAAAAGCGATAATTAGAATTGAATAGTGCGAAATATTAAATTTGCTAGTGATTATAGTGAACTCTAAGAATTGTGTTTATTTTTAAATTGTGTTTGGTTTGTAATAAATAAGTTTTGTTTGGATAATTAAAAAGTGTATTCCTTAATTAATCCTACGAATCCGTTAAGCCGTAAAAACGTAACAATTGGTGTCAGAAGTGGGGTTAATTAAGAGATAAGTGAAATAAGTGAACTTGAACAATAATTGTGATTGGAATTAAATTTTGTGCGTGAGAAATAAGGACTTCTTAATAAAATGGGTCGAAAGCTAGTGGATTTGCGCACTGTAGAGTTAAAAAGAGAATTAAGTAAACGCTCGTTGTCAACGGTGGGGGTTAAAAATTCCCTAACCGCCCTGCTTCGAGAAGCTATGGTGAACGAAGGTAAGGATCCTGAAACCTACATGTTTGAAGGCGAGGTAGAAGCAGAGCCAGAAGAAGCGACAGTGAGTATGGCAGAACTTCTTAAAACATTGATGGTGATGAAAGAAGCCCAAGAACGATCATCCGCAGCTCAAGAACGTGCATCAGCGGAGATGAAGGCAGATATGAAGGAATTACAAGAACGTTCAACTATAGAAATCAAGGCGGAAGTGTTGGCGTTAAAGGATGAACAGAAATTGTTAGCAGTAGCTCATGAACGCTCGTTAGCAGAACTCAAAGAGTCTATGGAAGAGCAGAAGAACCAACTGGAGCAGAAAATCGAATCATTCTGCCTTTCTGTCGACAACAAGCTAGATAACATGAAAGAAAATGTAAGGAATGATCTGGAAAATCTCGAATCTTCCATCAAGGCAAATGTGAGGAATGATCTGGAAAATCTCGAATCTTCTATTAAAGCAAATGTAGAGAATGATCTGGAAAAGCTCGAAAATTCCATGAGGGAAAATGATGAAAAGTTGAAGATTGAGCTAGAATCGGTCAGGGCCGAGCTAGAAAGGGTAAAGATTCACCACCCAGCGACGGCATCTCACGAAGTCATCGGAGTTAGGAAACTGCAGCCTCCAACTTTCGACGGCCAAAGCCCATGGTCTACTTATAAGCTCCAATTCGAAGCAGCAGCAACAGGCAATTTCTGGACTGAGGAGGAGAAAGCAACGGCCTTAACGTTGTCACTAAGGGGCACAGCAGCAGAAATATTGCAGTCAATACCAGCAGAACATCGCAACAGCTACGGGTTCTTAGTTCAAGCGCTGGAAATGCGTTACGGTGATCAACACATGCAAGAGGTTTATCGACTTCAACTTCGCAATCGACTTCAAAAGCCAGGAGAAACTTTACAACAACTATGCGCCGATATCGAGAGGTTAGTGCATCTGGCTTATCCTAGCTTCGGCCAAGACTACATCAACGAAGTAGCAAGAGAGGCTTTCCTTAACTCTTTTGCTGACCGAGATCTACAACAGGCAGCCAGATTGGCCGGAAAGAAGAATACCGCAGAAGTTCTGGCATATGCTCTGGCATACGAGGCAGCGAAGCAAGCAACAAGGAATACGGTCCACCTCAGGGGAATCAATATGACTGAGAACATTTGCCATCGAGTCAACACCTCGGAAGTACGTCGTCGTCTACGATGCTGGAACTGTGGTGAGCCGGGCCATTTACAAAGGAGTTGCCGAAAGCGAAGGAGAGTGGAATCGCCAGGGAGTAGGAGTGGCTCAACATGCTGGGGAAAATGTGGACAACGGCAGAAAGGCGACCGGAGGGAGTTGGTGGGGAAAATTGAGACCCCTGATGTTATCGTCAGCATCACCCAACTGCAGCGTGGCAAAAACAGCCTTGTCATCGAGGGGAAAGTTGGCGATGAACAATACACAATTACCGTGGATACAGGTGCTTCAAGGTCTGTCATCAGGACTGATTTGGTCGGTAGAAAGTGGCTGAAAAACGCGGACCAGTACATCCTGAAAACTGTAACAGGAGAGCCAGTGAAATTACATGGGGAAACAATGATGGACGTGGTACTCGGCGACATTAAGCTTACACATTCGTTCCTGGTAGCTGACATAGTAGACGAGTGTATTCTTGGTTTGGACTTTATGACAACACACGGAATACTATTGGACCTTGGAGAATTGATGATGAAACACCGCAACAGGGGAATTCCAATGGATACTGCACTATCCCGGCGACTTTGCGAACCAGGTTTTAAGTATCGTTGGCGTATTGAGGAAAAGTGTCAAAAGACGACTGCTGAGCCAAGCATAAAATATGAGGACCTAGGAATTCGAGATGCGCAACGCGACGACCCGGACATTTCTGCGATTTTGTCATGGAAAGAACACAACGAGAAGCCTAAATGGAAAGACATCGCAGAGAGAAGTGAAATCCTGTAGAGCTATTGGGCCCAATGGGATTCATTGCATATCGAAGGAGGAGTATTGAAGCGCAAATGGGAAACAGCTGATGGTACCTCTCATCGAATGCAGGTGTTAGTCCCTCGTG
>OX465282.1:35022094-35102185 GCA_949987705.1 Thereva unica | reverse complement strand
GCTTTTGCATGTAGTAGTTCTTTGACCGGGTCTCTTAAACGTCAAAGTTTGTTCGGTAGTGAAATACGTGTCGCCTCGCATAAAAATTTGTTAAATTTGCAGTTAAATAAGTATTAAATATATATTAAAGTTAATAAAATCGCGCGTGAATTAGTGCTCCAGTGTTTTAATAGAAAAAATTAAAAAAAGTGAATGATTAAGTGCTTAATGATTAAGTTTTTAAGAGTGATAAATGATAAGGTGGTTATTTTTGTTTACATTCGTGGTGGTTTTTTGAGTTAATTTAGCGAAAAAATGTTTAATTTGTGTCGTAATGATTTAAAAATGAATTTAAAGTGATTAAAGAGTGTCATAGAATAATTTTTAAATACATAAGTGCAGAAAAATGTGTAGGGAAAGCCAAAAATTGCTATTCATATTGTTTATACTTATGTTTTTAATAGCTATTCCATAATAATTTCAAATCACTTGAAATTTACTTTTAATTGTGCACTTATGTATATTTTAATAGCTATTACATGATAATTTTAAACCACTTTAAATTCATTTTTAATTCATTACGACACAAATTCAACATTTTTTCGCTAAATTAACTCAAAAAACCACCGCGAATGTAAACAATAATGGTCACCTTATCAATCAACACTCTTAAAATACCCTTAATCACTCAATTCCCTCAGATCACTAAATAACTAATCACTGGTTATCCACACGCGATTTTATGCACTTTAATGAATTATTTAATACTTATACTTTACAATTTCAACACTTTTTTTTAAACTTTGCTTTATTTTTTATATAATAAAATTGTAAATTATAAGTATTAAATAGTGTATAAAATCGGGCGTGGATTACCAGTGATTAGTTATTTAGTGATCTGAGGGAAGTGAGTGATTAAGGGTATTTTAAGAGTGTTGATTGATAAGGTGACCATTATTGTTTACATTCGCGGTGGTTTTTTGAGTTAATTTAGCGAAAAAATGTTGAATTTGTGTCGTAATGAATTAAAAATGAATTTAAAGTGGTTTAAAATTATCATGTAATAGCTATTAAAATATACATAAGTGCACAATTAAAAGTGAATTTCAAGTGATTTGAAATTATTATGGAATAGCTATTAAAAACATAAGTATAAACAATATGAATAGCAATTTTTGGCTTTTCCCTACACATTTTTCTGCACTTATGTATTTAAAAATTATTCTATGACACTCTTTAATCACTTTAAATTCATTTTTAAATCATTACGACACAAATTAAACATTTTTTCGCTAAATTAACTCAAAAAACCACCACGAATGTAAACAAAAATAACCACCTTATCATTTATCACTCTTAAAAACTTAATCATTAAGCACTTAATCATTCACTTTTTTTAATTTTTTCTATTAAAACACTGGAGCACTAATTCACGCGCGATTTTATTAACTTTAATATATATTTAATACTTATTTAACTGCAAATTTAACAAATTTTTATGCGAGGCGACACGTATTTCACTACCGAACAAACTTTGACGTTTAGACAGACCCGGTCAAAGTACTACTACACACTCAAGCAGCTCAAAAGTTGTGCATGGCTTGTATATATAGAAGGCTATGTCCTGGGACGTTGAAAGATGAAAATACGTCGAAATTTCGATTTCGATTTTCGGACCGATTACAATAACCTTCTTTACTGGGAAGTTAACAACTGATCCAGCTAACTAGCCAACAAAGGCTGAACGCAGGCAGTACCAAACCAGAAGGTGAGCAAGGCGAAGACCACACCTAAGCGGAACTTTGGCTCCCTACTACTAACTGGTTAAGCTGGCGGGATGGCTTATTAGGGGTACTTCTAAGGGCATATGAGTATTTTTAATCTTCAAAAAGGCGATATGTCATGTATTGCAATTCGTACGGGAATAATCGCATAACCTACATACAATATTTGTAAAAGCTATTTTATGAGCGTTTTAGAGATACAAATTTGCAAACTGATTTTTTTACATTTTGAATACATTTTCTGCTTTCACCTATCTTTGGAGAAATTCGACATTTCATTTATAAAGATGTTTTTAAGGGCTGTTCCAATTTTTAGCTATTCTCGATTTATGCTGTAGCTCAATGTCTATTTTGACTTGGTATAAAAAAAACCTGTGAACACCTATGTTTTAGGCCTGAATGTAACAAGATGTGATCTGGATCGGTATCATTATATACGAGAATTGCTTCATCAATGCAACAAATGCACTGGAAGGGCTAAAACTAATGTTTTCCTTGAGATTCGTGGGTTTTTTTTTATGTGAAAGACTAGAGTGTCAGGAAAGGCCCTTTATACTGTATAGAGTGTGCAATGTCGAACAGCAGCTCTAGTCGGGGAAGGAAGGAACTGCCACAACATACCCCCGATATTTTTAGTCCACCTACTTCCAACCATTACTATTGCGACTTTGACATCGGGGCATCGAGAAACAACTCGCTGGAGTGTTATGCCTCCTGAAACGAGTTGAATCTCTTCAACCAACCGATGTCATGCGCTTTGGCGGAGCGGGGAAAGGCTAAGGAAGGCTATGACAGAAGGGAACTGGAATGTAAAGAGAGAAGAAGAAAGAAGGAAAGTTATGTAGATGGGAAAGTGGAAAAGGCGAAGGACCGTGGGGCTGGCGGGGAATTGAACCTGGGACCTCTGGGATAGTAGCCAGACGCCTTACTCCCTAAGCTACCGAGGGGTTTGGGCGGGTGATGGTGCACGTTTATACGCTCATACCAAGAGCAGTAGGACATTTTAATTGAGACCTTATTACGATTTACCGTTGTCTAAGGGACAAATGTGCTACCTCGCATAAGTTCTGTTCAGCTCTAACCGTAGGGAAAGTGTTAACCAAGTAGCTTACAGCTTATTTTACCTAGATAGGACTTTTAAAATGAGGCTCCTATTCAGCCGCTATTTTAAAAATTCAACAATTTCTGATACAGACCTCTTTTGATTAGATAGCTACAATTTAAAAATTTGGTTGCCATTTTTTCAAGATTTCCATTTAATCCATAGATCATAGAGCCCTTAAATGGAAATGTCTCTCATTTACCCCCTTGCATCCGCCACTTCAATTACCAGAAGTTGGATCGGGACCTGAGACGGGTCGCTGCTCAAGTTCATAGAAAATTTAGATAAGACGATGTTAGCCAAATAGCCCAGAAATATTCAGGGTGTATTGTTGAAGGTAACAAAACGGCCGGCGGTGGATAGCTTTTGGATAGACGAGCAAAAAACCGTATGGGTGGGGAAGTCGTAACGGTTTAGTCGTTAGGGCGTTTTGAAATATTTTTGGTAGAGGTTTACATATCACCCTGTATTTTTGTAACCCTATGAGATTCCTGTGCAGGTGGTGGCACCCGAAGAGTCACAACAGACGAACAGCAGATCTATTAGTAAGTCCTAATAACATCTCCACGCTCTTTGCACCACAAAACAGTTTTGAGTCGGTTGGGCTGAGGGTTAGCAGCCCGCTTTCATAAAAAACACCATTGCTACGAATCGTCCGGATGGACAACACGAGCATGACCTCTACGTTTCGTACAAGAAAACTAATCGGATCATGGAATGAGAAAACACTGCTTGCTGATGAACGGCTGCTTGCTGATGGACGGCTGCGAGATTAGTAGACATAAAATCAAGATCATTGGACTAAGCGAGACCAGATAGTTCATGGCGGGGAACATATCTGCCTAAACGGTGAGTCCATCTTATATTTTAGGCGAAAAGAACCTGAAAGCCGTTGGCGTTGGCGTAATACTCACTAAAGAAGCGAGGTCCAACCTCATTAGCTGGTCACCAGTTTCTGAGAGGACTATTACCATGCGCCTGCGTAGCAGACTAAGTACTAGGGTAGTCCAATGCTATGCTCCAACTGAAGAAGCAGAAGATGACATTGAATACGAGTTCTACATGTATGCGACTGAATGAGGTTTTTCGCTCTATTCGGCCGTGACAATACGGGCCTTGAAAACACAATTGGAAATCAAGGCCTAAGTCAAGTTACCAATAACAAAGGTGAGCTTTTTCTTGACTTTTGTAGCTCCCATCAACTCATGGTAGGTGGAATTTACTTTTGGCACAAGAAAATAACCAAAGGAAGATGGAAGAAAGAGAAACCAGATAGATCACGTGGCCGTCAGCCGCAGATGGAGAACTATTTATTTATTTATTTATTTATTTATTTATTTATTTATTTGTACATAAGAAAACGGAGGTACACAAGACTTACATCTTTTAGAGTACAGTAATAATTTTAAATGAAACAAGGCAAAAGCAAAAATAACTAACCTAAGCTTACAAACTAAACATACTAGAGTTATGGCTATTAGAAAGAAGAAGAGGAAAGAGAAAGCTAAGTAGTAAAGGGAAGAGAGAGCTAGAGAGAAGAGGTGGATAGAAGAAGAGAAACTTGTTTCCTGAAAATGGTGACCGTGCTAATTCTTTGTAAAGAAGGGGGAAGATCATTCCAGAGTCTAATCGCGTGCACAAAAAAGGAACGACTACCAATTCGAGACAGATGAGATGGAATAAGGAATTTGAGTGATCTCAAGGTTTGCAAGGGTGTAAGGAAGTCGGAAAGGTAAGAAGGGCTTTTAGCATAAAATACTTTATGTAGAAGAGCTAGCGCCATAATATCGATAAAACAAAAGAGGTCACAGCCTATTAGTGAATTCCGAACAGATGATATATGATCTGACCTTCTCAGGTGGAAGATAAAGCGTAAGCAATCATTGAATGCAACATTAAGTCTTTCACGGCAGGACGAATCATACACAATGTAAACTAGAGAGCCATAGAGGAAATGCGGAAGAATGAGAGATTTTACAAGCTTTGAACGTATAGTGGGTGATAGGAGACTGCCATGAAGCCGGAGCTTGCGTAAAGTCCCATAAATCTTGGAGAGCATTAGTGAGACTTGATCACAGCAGGTCAGTTTAGCATTAATAGCAATGCCAAGATTATGGACCCGATCAACAATGGGAAGAGGAATGTTACCCAGACAAATGAGTGGCATTCTGTCGGGCAGTGTAGAAAGACGACTAAGCACAAGTACTTGTGATTTTTTAGGGTTTAATTTAAGGAAATTGAGAGCACTCCACTCATTTATTCGTGAGAGAGTGCTATTCAGGTCAGAAATACAAGAATCAATTTGGCAAGAAGGGCAAGAGGTATACAGTTGGAGATCATCAGCATATAGATGAAAGGAACAGTGGCCGATAGTAAAAGGTAGGTCATTGATATACAATGAAAATAGTAGGGGACCAAGAATTGAACCTTGAGGAACACCAGAAGGCACTTGTAGAAAAGAGGAGATAACATTATTATGACGAACACACTGAAAACGGTTAGATAGCAAAGAGGAGAAAAGCCGTGTAGCAGACGAAGAGAAATGATAGCGCTCACTTAGTTTGGAAAGTAATATCGCATGCACCACCGAGTCAAAGGCTTTCGAGAAATCAAGAAGCACTAATATTGCAACGTCGCCTTTATCAAGCGCAGAACGAATGTCAGTTGTTACCTTTAGTATAGCGGTTTCACAACTATGATTTTTACGGAAACCAGATTGATATTTCGAAATAAAGCTATTAGATTCAAGGTAGCACAGGACTTGGATGTAAAGAATTTTCTCAAAGGCTTTTGCAAGGAAAGGAAGAATGCTAATGGGACGGAAATCTGAGATATCTGCAGGAGAAGATTTTTTCGGTAAAGGGATCACTATGGCCTTTTTCCACAACAAGGGAACTTGGGAAGTAGTCAGGCAGTAATTAAAAACATGCGTGATGACATCTAAAATTAAAGGGGCGAGGAGCTTAAAAAAGCGTGGAGATATTTCATCAAAACCGACGCAGTTGGAGGAAATAGAGAGGAGTATTTTAATAACTTCTGAGGGGTCCACACAGCGAAAGTAAAAGCCATCAGTACTATGTGGAAGAACTGAGAAAGATCGGGAGATAGAGGAAGCAGGAGGGGATTGAATGAATGAGGCATTTAGGAGGTCTACATCGATATCAACAGGGGAAGGTGCAGTAGCATTTATGCCCAGCGAGCGAAGATTGGACCAGAGTTGCTTGGAGTTTAAAGAGGGATCAAGCTTACGCGCATAAAAACTACGTTTTCGTGATTTGACCTTGCTAGTGACGAGGTTGCGAAGCTGTTTATAAGCATTGAGATATCTAAGAATCCTAGTCTTGCGATAACGCCTGTACATGCACTCTCGCTGACTTATCAAGTCACGGATTTCGCCAGAAAACCAAGGACAAGCCGAATATGGCCTGCGGTTTCTTGTGACTAGCGGCACACATTGATCAAACAAGGATTGAGTAAATAAAGTCAGCAAACTTACTTTAGTGTCAACGCAAGTAGTATGATAGATAGCATCCCAAGGCATGGTGGAAACAGCTACGGACAGTTGATCTGGATTGATGTTACTAAAGTCACGAAAAGTATACGAAATAGACACAGAGGGCGCGAGCAGAGAGAACCGAACGGAAAGGAATAATAGGTCATGATCCAGAAAACTAGGAGGGGAAATTTGATGATGCTTTAGCACTGCATCAGTGCAGGTAGCAGCTAGGATATCAAGCAAGGATGGGTTTTGACAATTTAGAAATGTTGGCAGATGATTTAGAATATGCAAGTCCAATGACTCAAATAAATATCTAAGGGCATTCGCACGAGCATTGACTTTGAGCAGATCAGCATTAAAGTCACCTGCAACAATTATGTTCTCATAGTGGTGAGAAAGGGTAGACACAAGACTGGAGAACTCAGCAGCGATATCAGAGTTGAAAGCATTGGGAGGACAATACACACTTATAACAACACATTTGTCACATGCAGATTTTACCTCAACAGCAATAAATTCGAATTGTGAGCCACTAGACTTGCCGACCACTCTTGAGGAGATCGAAGAGGCCACATATACAGCAACACCACCACCAGTGCGGCCAATACGGTCAACACGATGTAACACGAAATTATGAAGGGAAACAAAAGAGGAGGGAATTACCGGTTTTAACCAAGTCTCACTCACAAAGAGAACTTGTAACTTCGTTTGGTCAAACATCCATCTTAATTCATCCATTTTGTTTTTCAGACTTCTTGCATTTAAAACACAAATATTAAGTCCAGAGGAAGCGGAGCAAAGGATGTTTAGTAGTCTTCCCTGTTTGTGCACTCCATCAGCAGAGTGAAACATAAATGCAAGAAAAGAGCACAATCACGACTTCAGAAACCAGTACGAAACAAGCTAGATTTGTTAAGTAGAAGAAGAAATAATAGACAGGATAAGAAAGAACTAAAAAAGAAGAAGAAGAATAGCCATGAAGAAAGGCAATAACATACAAACAAATTCTATAAAAACTTAAACTTAAAATCAAAACTAAGATTAAAATTGAAACAAAAATCATAACAATAAAATTAACTAAGAATATAAACATACTTTTAAAATCCATATAGCAGCTTGCTCCACAATAAAAATGTACTGCGCCCAAGAATGTACCAGCTATGAAACAGGAGAGGAGTTAATGGCTTCTTCCAGGTCAAGGGCTGAAGTAAATTTTACTGGCTGTTTATCCCTTTCCAGTTGAACAAACACAAAACCCCGGCGTGTGAAGACTGAAGTAACTAGATTCCTTCTCAGCAGTTTACGAGCTGTTTGAAAGATATCATTGTTTTTCGAAGTAAGACTCTCATTAATATAGACTGGGCTGTCCGCAGCAAAACCCAAATTCAGACTTTTTAAAGTAATAACCCCATGCCGACGGCTTTTTTTTAAAAACTCCAATTGCTCGTTGGCTGATGGAAATTTAGCTATAATCAAGGAACTGCTCAACTTGGTGTTTCCATTCGTCGACACAGTGCTTCGCCGCTGCAGTGGACGGAAAACATTCACATACGGTGTTAGCTCATGTCCTATGGTAGATGCAATGGAGTTCAGAATTTGCCTTGAATTGTCGGTTTCGCTAGCGGGAATCCCTCGGATAACCACATCATGAAGCCTAGACTGTCGCCGAAAATCCTCCAGATCACTAGACACAACGGCAAGGTCATGTTGCACAGTCGCTAAGTCGTCCGATAGTTTGCAGGCTTGGCTGTTGAGAGAGTTGCATACTTCTTCAATTTGAGAAGACAAGCGAGTCTCAAGCTGCTTCAGTCGATCCTCAAAGGCAGCAAAGGCAGCAAATTGTTCCTGCATCATGCGGTTGAAGTGCACCAGCAGCCTTTTTTCTAAGAGCTCAAAGCTGTCATCAGGCGCTGCTATCGACGTCGAGCGTGGTGTTCCGCTACTGCTGTAGACACACTTGCTGGGCGCATGATCAGGAGTGTTAATTTTGGCGGGAACTGCGCCGGCAGGTTGAATAATTTTCCTGGCAGCAGTTCTTGTTTGCGACCTAGGCATATTAATTTATTTAAACAAGAATAAATCACTCCGAAAACAAAAGCACTCCAGAAATTTTGACGAAACGCCGCACTTGGTATATGTTTATAATATCGGAAGTCGGTTTTGCGGATGGAAAAGCACGGGAAAATGTTAGATAATTGGAGCAATAGCGCACACGTCTACACGGCAATCATACTCTCTCTCGACTATTCTGGAGGATCTTAAGAGCTTTAGGGGAGCAGACAGTGGAAGTGACCACAATTTGGTTGTAGCAACTCTTCGCCTTCAAATGGCCGCAATCAGAAACGTCAAACGCGATGCCATAAGCCGTAGACGGTTTAACGTAAACCTTCTGCGGGAGAATATTAAAAGGCGAGACTTTGCTGGGAACCTGTAACAAATATTAAACCAGCAAACCGTTTTTTGACGAGATAAATTTTGAAGAGCTCTGGAGTACAACAAAAGAAGGGGAGGCTGATGGCAGCGGACACGAGAATCGGTTATGTCCAAAGAAACATGCAACACTGGATCACGACCACAACCTCGCAAAAAATAGAATGTAGAAGGGCCCTAAAAAGTATCGTGAACTTTACAAGCAAACCGGAAAGACGGAACCTACTTGAACGGGAATACTCCCAATTACACCTGAAGGAAAACAGAAGTCTCCGGCGTTATTAAAGGTATCAGAAAAATGAGCTCGAAAAAAAGCGGGAAAAGCGGCAAAGGAAAGCAACAGTAAAGTGCTGTACCAATTACTAAACAGCTTTCGGGAAAGCATTATAGGTGCGAGGACCAACTCCAAAGATTACTTTTTCAGCGCCTTTAACGTTTCATTTGCACCGGAACCTCAAGAAAGCAGCAACAATGCGCAGCCAATAAAAAGCAGGCTGTATTCAGAAAGGGCCGCTCCTGCATGGACCATATTAACAGGTTAAGAATCTTAATGGAGCAGTCTACTGCATTAGGATCCCCTTTTACCTTGCTTTCGTAGACTATGAGACAGCGTTCGACTCGGTCAATAGCAGTTTTATATGGCAAGCACTACGATAACGTGACCTGTCTGATAAAATAATAGAATTAATTAAAGCCTTATACAACAAATCCAAATGCAGAGTTCCTCACAATGGAAAATTGTCCGACAGCTGTGAGGTGAGTTCAGGAGTACGACAAGGATGCCTACTTTCGGCATTACTATTTGTTATGGTAATAAACTTTCATGAATTGCTAAATGTCGAGCTAACTGAGGATTCGAGGCTCCACCAATATCTGATGATAATGCTATGCTATGAAGTTAGCAGAGCCATCAGCCGTCTCAAAAACAATAAGGCCTCGGGTGCAGACGGCATCGCAGCGGAGCTGGTTAAATGTGTTAATTATGCAAGTATGGGGGCAGGAAGTGATGCCAGAAGACTGGAAAAAAGGCATCCTTTGCCCGGTACATAAAAAAGGAGCTATCACAGTGTGCACCTGTGTGTGCATTATCGCGGTATAAAGTTGCTGAGTACCGTGTATAAGATATTCTTCGCTATCCTACACAAGAGGATGGCCCCATACGCCAGAACCATCATAGGCCAATACCAGTATGGCTTTAATCGACAACTGATCAGATTTTCACCTTGAAGCAGGTAATGGAAAAATGTCTAGAGTTTGAAAATTACATGGTGCCCTCGTCTACACGTACTACGTCGTCGTCTATGAACACCTAACACTGGTCCCACAATCAAGATGAACACGAGTGTGAAGTAGTAAAATCATTAACTTCCTTGGGTCAATCGTAGCAGCCGACAATATCATGGAACCAGAAATACGCGCACGACTGCAAAAAGCTAACAAAGCCTAAGTCTGTCAAGGCTCTTCCAATCCAAATATCTAACCATAACGTCTTTACTTTTACCATTATATATAAGACGATGGTCTTACCCGTTCTCACATATGCATCCGAAACGTGGGTGCTTAGCAAAAAGCACTCACACCTCTTAGCCATGTTCGAGAGGAAAATAAGTCGGAGGATTGTTGGCCCCGTATGTGAGGAAGGACGGTTCCGGAGACTCTATATTGACCAGATCTACGAGCGCTATCGCGACATAAGATGTTATGAAGAAAATAAAGCTCGGTACGCTCCGGTGGGTAGGGCATCTAGCTCGCATGAGTGAAGATGAGCCTGCTCGGAAAGTTCTCTGCGGTAAGACCTATGGGGTGCGACAGCGAGGGAGACCCAACCTTTGCTGGAAGGATGACGTAGACCAGGACGCTCAGAGCATAGGGATGCCAAACTGAATGACATCGGCTCAGAATCGGGACCGATGGAGAGAATAGTTGCGAGAGGCCAGGGCCGGATCGCGGTTGTAGAGAGATAAGCGATATCCTTGTCAACGCTCTAGATAGTAGAATAGGCGGCATACAATTGGGATTGCTAGACCGCTTTAAGGATCTGGAGTACGCAGTACGAGTACGATATCTGTTTGCTGGCCCACAGACACCGCGCCCTCAAAAGCATGTTTAACCAATTTAACAACAGAAAGTAGTCCAGCAGGCTTAAGGCTAAATCCGAATAAAGCCAAAGAACGGCGGATAAATGCAAACACCTTTGAATGGACAGCGCTGAATAACCAAAGTTAATGTAGTTCTTTTGTACGGTTGCAAATCATTGACAGATGTCTACGTCCTATCCTAAAAATCCGCTGGCAGGCAATAATTTAAAATAAAAAGCTATGGCGGCAAGGCCAGGAAGGGATAGGCAACTTGGATTGGCCATACCCTGCAACGCGAAAACGAAAATCTAGCCAAACAGGCCCTTAAATGTTTTTCGGAAGGATTGCAGCGAGCCGGAAAACTTGGAGAAGAACCCTATTAGCAGAGGCTGCAGTAATTGGAAGATCCTAGTCGGATAGCTATCGCACAGAACTGAGTCCGCTAGGTCCGATTAGAGATTAAAGGGGAATAATAAGAAGACAGGATATCCCAAAATTAACACAAGATTTTAAATGTTAATTAAGAAAGCTTAGGCTAGGTTAGCTTAGCTTAGTTTCATTTAATTAAATTTTGATTTCTTTATTAAAACATGAAGTACATGGATTAGGGCTATGTATGGAATAGCACATCGGTCGCCAAGGCTTTGCTTGCTCAAATTTTCCTTTTTCGTTTTGAATAAATATGGCTGAATTCCGCTGATGCATCGTTGAATCTCTTCCTTCAATGACGGGTGGATGTGGGCTTGTTGGCATAGACTTATGACTTGAAATAACCCTGTAGAAAGAAATCCAGTGGTGTCAAACCACAGGATATAGGTGGCCAAAATTATGATCACCGAAACGAGAAAGTACACGACCAGGAAATCTCTCATGCAGCAATCGAATTGTGCATGGTCATTAGGTTTCAGTTATTGCGTTAGTTGAAGTTTGGGATCATGGAGACGCAGATCTGTAGATAGCTTTCTGAAATTTTCATTTCTTGTCCACTACGCCCAACCGATGTCCCTGAACTTTTCCAAACACCCTCGGGCGCCGGTTTGATATTAACCTTTGAATGACTTGTTTTTGGATGGACGATGTGTTTAGCATCACTAATTTATCCAGTCTCTCTTTATATTGAACTAAATTTCTCGTTTATATTGAACTAAATTTCCAGTAAATGTTTAGAATTAAGGATCCAAAGTAAAATCGCACCAAAAAAATTTTCAGGCATTAAGGGTGATTTTCGATTGCCCCAAAAGTAGTTTTATGACGGGATACACTGAGAAAAATATCGTTGTAAATCTATGAAAAACAAATATAAATTTAAGTGATTCAAACATGATTTTGCTTCGTTACTGTTTCTGTTAAAATTAAAGTGATAGTCTTTTAAATCTTGTCAAAAGATCTTTTAAGTTAATGTTAAATCTTTATAAACTTACAATGATATCCCATATTTAAATAATACTCATCGTGTGTTTTTATAAGATGTCGTATTAAATAAAAGTAGCATCGTCACATAAAAATAAAATATTTCCGTATAGTTTTGAGAACGAATCTAGTTTTTTTAAATGATTACTCGACGAACCGAAAACCCCCCTCTTCTCCTTTAGATTTATAAATCAGAAAGAAATTATGCGATTCTATCAGGCCAAATGAATTCAATGTAAATTCGATTTTTCTAACAGCAAACTTGGACTATATTCAAAATCAACCGTGTTATTATTGAAATTCATCTAACCTATTTGAAGCTTACTTTGGTTGAAATCCTGCAAGATAAAATACTAAATAAAGATAGTTATTAAAAAAACATTTTTTACAAAATTAGATATTTATTTCACTTATCTTTATAACTTTAAGGCGAACATAAATTTTTCACTTGTAAAATCCTTAATCTCTTTCAATAATATATTACCAGTTGCAGTGCCTACTTCATAGGCTTGAAAATGCTTGTCAAAATATCTTAAAATAATTTCTTCACAAAAAACATACTTATATAGTACAGTTTATGTTTACAAAATTTATTAATTTGTACAGTTTTACTAAAGTATTTGTAGCTACTACTAAATAATATCCCTTTTTATACATCTTACCTTTACATATAACTTATTTTGATACAGCTATCTTACTCATATCTATTTGAGTTTGAAAATTATACATTGAGATAAATTTGTCTTGGAAAAATTGCATACTTCCGTTGGACCGACTTTAAACTCTTCAATAACATATATTTTTACATTATTTCAAAATATAATATTTTTTAGATGACTTACTGAAAACTCTTTCTCTTTAGGGAATAATTTGATAATCTCATTTACAATTGGCGGGAAATCTCTGGGTGACAAATAAAATTCATTAAATTGAATGTCTTCTAAAATTATAGATATAATGTCATTTCTATAGTTATCGGGAAGTTTGTTGTAATTATAATAATACTGTGTAATACTTCTTCCCTTTTGTGTCTTCGCAAGTAATTCACTAAGGTTCTGTAATTAAACGATTATCATAATAAAAAACAAAAAAGAACACATTTTCAATTTTGATATTTCGAGCAAATAAAGAGAAGTTCAGGTTTGGCAATCTATATATATATATATAAATGAATCATTGTTTTGTATGTAATCGATGTTTGAAAAATTGGCTGTATGAAATGACTGATTGAGTGTGGTTTATGTTAGAAGACCTCAATAGCAAGGTTTATGTATATAGTTTTCATGTTATGTCTGTTGGTATTTTTGTAATGGCGCTTGAAAAAGAATTGTCGATATCCTTATTGGAAATTTTTTCTTCGCATTTAATTGATATGATTTGTACGTGAAATCGATTTGTTTTATTAAATGAAATAAGAAAAAGTAAAATCGTTCTAAAAAAGGATTGTAGCAGCGAATTATAAATGCATTAACCGAAACGTAACAGTAGTAACGTTAGAGTGCGTTTACATGTTACTCTCATTAGGCTGGCGTACACGGGTCAAGATTTAACACTTGGTTAACCGGTTTGTTATCATACTCTCGGGGTACATGGGTCTTGCTTCACCAAGATTAACTTATTATCTTTAGATGGGATATCAACGGCTATGGCCGAGTAATGTTTCTTTTTCTATAAGGCATTTGTGCATGTGTTAGTTTTTAAGCAAAATTTTTTGTTGAACAAGGTACAATACTTCCCTCTCTTGCTATTGACCCAATTTTTATGTTAAAATGGACTTTATTTAGTAGTTTTCGACAAAGGCATATGTGAAAAAGAACAAAAAATATCAAAGTTGGCGCAGTCGAGCTGTTACTTTAACAATTTTAGTTAGGTTCAGCAAAAAAAATCGATACAGTTCGAAACGAACGTTGGAAAATCGTTGATGCATTGTGTGTCGGAAAGCATAGGTCCAATATCAATATCGTCGTTGCAAATTTAAAATGTCCTATGTGACATTTTCTTCAAAAATGAGTTTTACAGATATTTGAAAAGCAATTTTGAATACGCATACTTAGCAAAAACTCCCATGTGAATATCTTATTATATCGAAACAGCACGTATCATTTTTAAAACCTCTAAAGTGTCAGCCTACATTTAATTGTAAATCAAAATGACCTATGTTGCAATTTTAAATCACCCATGTGTACAAAAATAATTAAAATCATATAATTAGTCCATTTTTACTAATGATATTAAATTATTTCTATTTCAATACATTGGAATCACTTAGTTTTTATTTATAACCAAGGGAATAAAAATATTTTCTAAGATTTTTTTGTAGCAGGAAGTTTATTTCGTTTTTCTCGAAAAGTTACTTTTTACACATAGGAGATTTGAAATTTGCAACGACGATATGGTCGTCAGATTTGTTCATACCTTTTACTGGCAATCCACAATGGGATGAGACTGAATCATGGTGCATGTTAGAAATATTCAAAGCGGTATTCAAGAGCATTGATTTCTGAAAATGTAATCGGGAACAATGGTTACCCAATGTATCTTCGTCGACCGACTAAGGTCAATGGCAAAGAGATAACTTGGAAGGTTACGATTGTGAAGCTGACAATCGTTCGGTCGTACTCTATTCGCCATTATTGTCCAAGACGTTCAATGCTCTCATAAATGTTGAATTTTGCAATTCTGTCGAATCAATCAAATTCATATTCAAATATATAATGAAGGGGAGCGACATTGCTGTTTTTGGTGCTGCTAATGCAAATGCGATCGGCAAAATAACACATTATTAAATGGGACGTAATGTTAGCAATAATCTAGCGGTATGGCAATTTCTTTCATTCGCCATTCATAAAAGATATGCAACTGTTGTTCATTTGGTTGGACATCTAGAAAATGGCCAGCGTATATATTGTACAACGGATAATGCTGCGGAAAGAGCTGAATGGTAACCATCCACCACATTGATGGGTGCAGCGAGGCGCAACGGGTTCCAGCTAGTACACTATAAATATGTATTTTACAATGATTTGAAAATTTACCTCAGACAATTTAAAAGGGCGAGTAGGTGAAGAACTGGTTGAAGCAGATGTTTCAGTTGTTTGCAGCCACTGGAATACTTTTGATTGAGTGGAGGGATTTGACACCGTATCATCATCAATGTTATGCTATACAAAAAACTTACAACTTTATGCATTTCATTAAATCACGCATCACATACTTCTTTTTTCCTCCAAAAAAAAAAACAATTTCTGTCGAAATTCTGCTCTCAATCCTATATTGCTTATTGCTTCTTTGATATCTTCTTTTGACAAATATTTTAAGGATCGATAAGTTATTCCGCAATCTAAAATATATAACAATGTATATTTAAATGTTGGCACAATTTTAAGAATAACTCGATAACTCAGAAAATAAAACAAACTAGTTGGGATGCCCGTTACCGAAATTCGGTCACAAAAACAATAAATATATAAAATTCACGATTTGTTCGATTTTAAATTCAATTTAAATATTTTTATTTAAAAAAAAATTATTCGCAACATTTCCATTGTCGCTCCAGAGCATCTAAAATTTCCCAGGATTTTTTTAATCGCATCCATGACGTCTTGCTTGGCTATGTGGTAAAATGATAAATGACATTTACAGTGTCATTTGACAAATTACACTCAGAGCTAATCATTGCAAAGGCAGCATTATACGAACGAATATTTGCAAAAAAAAATTTAGAACGATTTTTAATACCACTTTCATTCGAAGTTAATCCTTCAAAAAAATTATTGAAAAAGTAATTTTGAGAAAGTGGAGGTAGATTAACTTTGCCTTTATGACAACACAAAGAAAATGCCTCAGTATTACGTAAAGCTACTTCAGTCAGAAAATGTTTGGCACGACAAAAATGACAACTCATAATAAAAGAACCACACGAAAACGAATCAAAATTAACCGGAATAACATTCAAAGCACATTTAAAAGAATCAGTCAAAATTTCTAAAGGTGCAACACCATCAACAAACATTTCATTATGAAATGCATCAACATTCATTTCATTCACACCACTATTCAATTCATTATTTGCAACATTCATTTCATTAACACTACGTAAATTCCTAACGCGACTTCTAGTATTTTCGCGAAGCGATCTAAAATCGACATTCGAGTGTCCCCGTCGTTGTCTTGGCATTTTGAAAAGAAAACGCGGAAAAAACGTAAGTACTCACCAAAATTCGCAGTTAACTGTTTGGAATGACAAAAATACAACTCAGATTCCGAGAACCATACGAAAACGAATAAAAATTACGCAGAATAACATTCAAAACACACTTAAATGAATTAATTAAAATTTCTAAAGGCATTCGCCAAAAAACGAACGGCCGCCCCTTACACCATACAACTCAAATACTATACGCAAAAGAGTATAAAAAAATGCACGCACAAAGTGACCGAGTTTTTTTATGTCAGTTATGCCGCCAAAAATCCACACAAACGCTTGTTTTTCTCTGTTTCTCATTCGCTTCACTGAAACGGCATTTGTGTCAATCGTAGGCTACTCAGCTCTACGTTGATGCTCACAAAAAATTCAAATTTTCCAACGGCTTTTTAAAATCCGAAAAATTAAAATCGCTATAACTTTTTTATTCGTGAATCGATTTCGTTGAAATTCCTTATTACAAAACTATGCCATAAAAAGAACATTTTCTGAAAATTTAAACGAAATCGGTCCACGAACAAAAAAGCCTTAGCGTGTACAAACTTTTTGTTTGCCTATTAATATATAAGATGTGCAAGAATCTGCTCATTCATATGATACCCCACATGATATATTACGGTTCCTGATATAAATAAAGACGGACAGACGGACGAGCCGACATGAGAATGATTTTGTAAGGATTCCACTTTTCTCGTGGGGGTACGGGACCCTAATAACAGAAAAAAAAACATAACTGCACTATACTTACTTTTTAGGTTAGAAAAAAGTATATCCAATTGAAATTCTTTCAGTAAAGTAAGTAATTGTTGATCGTCTGAATTTATATTTATTACTTCACTCCCGACTACTGCTTCACTCCCGGTTACTCCTGAAAACACGAAGTTTAAAAGGCTACCGCTTTCGCCTAAAACAAGAGCCTGCGTTTCCATTTTTGTAGTTATTAAAAGGCAACGGTACACTTCCCATTGACATTAAGGGTTATTCTTTTATACTATTTAACATAAACCGTATAACTTTAGGAGACTTCGTATTAAATTGAAAGGCGCACTATAAAACTAACATTCGTTCGCGTAGAGTTATGTTGCTTAGAGATAATAATTGTGAATATCATTTAATATTAAAAGAAATCCCTTAAAAGTGCATGCGTGCTATACATAAAATGATTACCTTAAATTTATATGAAATCTATTCAATTTTACAAGACCGTTTTTCTCTCAGTGTACCTATATTTTGTTGTTTGTGGTAAATTAGGGCTCTGGCTAAAATTGCTTTAAATTTTTCTGAGGTATTCAGAGCGATTTCTGAGAGCTGTAATATCAATTTAAAGGCGGGGCACATATTTCTTTTATCGCAACTTTGGCCGGGGGAATTGTTTCATACATATATGCATACGTTTATACATGTGTGCTGTCTATGAGGATACGCTTAGGAATATTTACATGCTTGCATATCTGTTTAGATGTGTTTTTAAGTGCTGAAAATGGTCGAGATTGATACACTTTACCTGATTATTTCATGCGATTGGTATTTTAACTATAATTAATTTTGAAGATATCTTATCGATACAAAATTCAATTTGTAGGGAGTTTCAATGGCTAAAGGTAAATCTAAATTTTTCAAATATAGACATTCTAAGCCGTTCAAACTTTTAGAACATATTGTTAATACCAAAACAAAGTTAATTGCACTAGAGTTTCGTTTGCTTTTATTTCTTGCCGTGAAGCCATTCGTTTCATTATTGCTTTTTTTTACCGAAAAAATGTTAATGAATTTTACCAAAGGTCTTTTCAAATACTATAAATAAGGTCCAATAAGTTTTTCTTCAAAAATTCGTCGTTTTGTCTTCATTTTTAAATTCTTAAATTCTTTTAATTTTTATTTTATTAACTAACACTGTGTGTCGTCAAATCTTGGCAGTAAAATTTGACCCTCTTCCCGGTTTTGGATAGAGCTGAAATTTTGCATACACGTTTAGTTTGGATGACAATGCAATCTTACCATTTTGTAAAAATATCCAGATGGCGGTTCCAAAATGGCGGATGATTTTGGAAATTGTGCTCCGCGGCCCTCTGACATGGGTATCAAATGAAAGGATATGACAGGTAGAACACACTTAGCAATGCGGCATCAATCAAAATTTTCGGCAAGCTTATAATCCTTACTAATATTATAAATGCGAAAGTAACTCTGTCTGTCTGTCTGTCTGTTACGCTTTCACGCCTAAGCCGCTGGACCGATTTTGATGAAATTTGCAACAGACATAGTTTAGACCTTGGAGACGGACATAGGCTACTTTTTTTTGGAGAAAAAAGGGTTGAAGGGGGTGAAATGGGGTTCAATAAGTTGTAAGGGGATTTTTTTCTTTACTTTTTTTCTATTGTATAAAAAGTAACTGATTGACAGACAACGCACAAGCTAAACCGCTAGAGCTAAAGGGCTGAAATTTTGACAGTGCATCCGTAGCGATTTTTCGAAATTCATCCCCTAAGGGGGCGAAATAGGGTCAACTCAAAACCGCTGGAGCTATAAGGCTGAAATTTTGACAGTGCATCCCTATAATGACGTGGACATCCACTAAGAAGCGATTTTACAAAATTCATCCCCTAAAGGGGTGAAATGGGGTTTACCCAAACCGCTGGAGCTATAGGGCTGAAATTTTGACAGTGCATCCCTATAATGATGTGGACATCTACTAAAAAGCGATTTTTCGAAATTCATCCCCTAAGGGAGTGAAATGGGGTTTACCCAAACCGCTGGTGCTATAGGGCTGAAATTTTGAAGTGCATCCCTTTAATGACGTGGACATCCACTAAAATACGATTTTTCGAAATTCATCCCCTAAGGGGGGAAATGGGGTTTACCTAAACCGCTGGAGCTATAGGGCTGAAATTTTGACAGTGCATCCCTATAATGATGTGGACATCCACTAAAAAGCGATTTTTCGAAATTCATCCCCTAAGGGGGTGAAATGGGGTTTACCCAAACCGCTGGAGCTATAGGGCTGAAATTTTGACAGTGCATCCCTTTAATGACGTGGACATCCACTAAAATACGATTTTTCGAAATTCATACCCTAAGGGGGTGAAATGGGGTTTACCCAAACCGCTAAAGCTATAGGGCTGAAATTTTGACAGTGCATCCCTATAATGATGTGGACATCCACTATAAAGCGATTTTGCGAAATTCATCCCCTAAGGAGGTGAAATGGGGTTACCCCAAACCGCTGGAGCTATAGGGCTGAAATTTTGACAATGCATCCCTTTAATGACGTGGACATCCACTAAGAAGCGATTTTTCGAAATTTATCCCCTAAGTGGGTGAAATAGGGTCAACCCAAAACCGCTTTAACTATAGGGCTGAAATTTTGACAGTGCATCCCTATAATGGCGTGGACATCCACTAAAAAGCGATTTTGCGGAATTCATCTCCTAAGGGGTTGAAATGGGGTTTATTCAAACCGCTAAATTTATAATGCTGAAATTTTGACAGTGCATCCCTACAATGGCATGGACATCTACTATAAAGCGATTTTGCGAAATTCATCCCCTAAGGGGGTGAAATGGGGTTACCCCAAACCCCTGGAGCTATAGGGCTGAAATTTTGACAGTGCATCCCTATAATGACGTGGACATCCACTTAGGAGCGATTTTTTGAAATTCATCCCCTAAGGGGGTTAAATGGGGTTAACCCAAACCGCTGGAGCTAAACGGCTGAAATTTTGACAGTGCATCTCTATGATGACGTGGACATTCACTAAGAGGCGATTACTCGAAATTCATTCCCTAAGGGGGTGAAATGGGGTTAACCCAAACCTCTGAAGCTGAAGGGCTGAAATTTTGACAGTGCATCCCTATAATCACGTAGAAATGAATGACTCGAAATTTACTTTACTTAATATTCATTTGTGATTGCTTCATAATTTCTTGCACCCACGTAAATAGGCGAACAAACTTAACGAACGTTCGTCATACCCTAAAATGTCACTTCCCTTGATGACATATTCATGCCAATCTCTGCTTCAAAACTTGCAGATTTGTTGAGCAGAGGTGATATACGCAGCAATTTGTTTACCATATATATTAAAAAAATGCACTATAATAAATCCTTTTTAGGGATAATAACAGCTGACTTTTTTGTTTGTTTTTTTTTAAGACATTGCACATAATAAACAGTTTTTATTTAGAGGCGTTGCAAGGCACGCGGGTTGTATGCTAGTAGACTAAAAAGTAGAAAATATAACCGATCATCTTCCAATTTTGCACACACTCGTAGTTCGCGTGATAATTAATATGTATGCATGATGAGATGAAAAGTTGAGTTAAGGGTGAATTGAAAATAAAGAAGCAGTACAGGTGGTTATAAAAAATCACAAACAAAACACAGAGATGCTGCTGTCAACTAAATTCAACTACTCAACTACTGAACTTATGTCCGTATCTATACTTTAAACTCAACCCAGGGAGCAGGGCTGAGTCGAGTTTAGTCGACCTTAACTCAAATTGACTCCCGTTTACATGTAATTAGACTTGGGTTCAACCTGAGTTCAACTCATCATGTAAAAGTACTAGATGTAATCTGACCTTTTTGTAAAAAAATAAAGAAGACGGTTCCAAGATGGCGGCCGTTTTTGCAATTGTGTTCTATCAAGCCCACGACATGGGTATCAAATGAAAGAGTACGGCAGGTAGATTACAGTAAGCTGTGTGACGTAATTTTAGATCTATTAGAACCCATCATAAAATGGCGGAATAAATATAATAGACTAAAAAAGACTACATATAATAGAAAATAAAATAAATGGTTAAAAAAAATTTAAAAAAAATTCTTTTAATTAACTTAAAAAATGTACTGAAAAGTAAAAAATATGTAAAAGAAAGTGTGAAATTTCAATTTTAATGAAAAAGTTAAATAAAATAATGTCGCATTTTTCATCAAAAATTAGAATATTCTTCAAAGTGAATTGAGCAAAACAATAAGTTTAAATTAATTTTTTTACTACGCTTTATAAATTAATACATAAAATCTTAAATATATTGAAAAATAAAAAAATTTAAAAATGATGATTTTATAAAAAAAAGTAGATTTCTTAATATAAAAATAATGAAATTAATAAATTGAGGGTTAATTTTTTGATGAAAAATGCGCCATTCTTTTATTTAACTTTTTCATTAAAATTAAAATTTCACCCTTCCTTTTACATATTTTTTATTTTTTACATTTTTTTAGTTAATAAAAGATTTTTTTTTTAATTTTTTTTTTTAACCATTTATTTTATTGTCTTCTTTTGTCTAACGTCAAATGGTGCGTGTTCAGTTTTCAGAAAAACCGCTCTAAAACAAGCTTTTTTAATGGGCCCATACACGGTCGAACAATTTGCGCAAATTTGTGTTTGACAAAATTTATGTGATTGTGCATACACTATGCAACGAGTTGCGCCCGTATGGCAACTGTAATTGCAAGTTTGTAGAAAGTGATGCAAAATTACGCCCAAAAAAACAGAAAAAGGGAAATGTGGATGAAGCAGTGGTTTTTGGTCCTGAGAGTCTAATCCGAGAATTAGAAATATCATCACCTCTGGACTATCAGAATTATTTAAAAATGGACCCATTTACTTTTAGTGAATTGTTAAACATGATAGAACCATTAATTAAAAAAGCAGGCACAGAATCAATTTCCCCCAAACAACGATTATTTGCCACCTTAAGGTTTTGAGCATCTGCGCAAACCTTTGAAGATCTTAAGTCTGAAACTGTAATTGCAGCACAAACTTGGGGAAAATAATAATTGAGACGTGTGAAGCTTAATAAAAGTTATAAAAGACAGCATAAAAGTAAGTATTTCCAATTTATTTTAATAAATTTATATCAAAAAAAAATCATAACAACAAAATAACTATTCTTCTTTTAAAACAAAGAACTTTATAAAATAATTAAAAAAAAAAATTGATGCACCATAAACTTTAAAATTGCATAGAACAATTAACAAAACACATACGTACATCAATGTAAAAAAATAGAATAAATATATTCAGTTTTTAAGACTTCTTGTGTTAATTAATCCTCATGATACTGAGAGTATTCCGAAATCGAAGAGTAATTGGCATGATTTACTGAACGTACAAAAACTGCTTCAGTTTGGTTACTTGTACCATCAGTATTAACTGAACATTGCTGCAAAAATGGTGATGATTGATTTGAATATGTTTGAATTAATGAATGGGTGGAACATGGTGATTATTGGCTAAAGTACCGTGATGATTGGAAATGTGCCGACGGTATGTTTATATAATTTGCTGAAGACGATGGACGTGAAAAGGGATCATTTATTGACATAGCGTATCTATGCAAATTTCCTAGACGATCTTCATACAATAAGTCATTTATAAACTTTTTAGCGAAAACTTGTTGGTCTGGCGTTTTATGTATTCAAAAGCCCAAGTCCTAACACTTCAGCTTCATTATTTGCATTACGAAGGCGTACGCCATTTCTAATAGCTTATTTCGTTCCTCCTTATCCGCTGCCATCTTTCGTTTCATAGATTTTTGTGGCGAAGGATTAGAAGGATCTGCTTCTACTTCTCAACAAACAGTTTCATTTTGGAAGCAAAGTAATTTATGTATATAATTTTATTTGAATAAACTCCCTTTACATAAAATAAGAAAAACTATAACTGAAGAGTAATATTAGGTAGACACATTTTTTATTTTATTTTATTTTATTAATTTACAGCTTATGTACAAAGACTAACAGTCTTAAATTATTGTACATTCATTATAAACAGGTTATACAATAATACAATACAGGGAAAAGTTGAGAAATAAATACATAGTGTGCATGAGAAATTATGAGTAATAAGAGAAAAATAAAACAAAAGAAAAAAAAAATATATACATATATAAATTTAAATTTAAAAAAAAAAAAAAAGAAAAGTTAAAATAATTGACAAAAGAAAAAGGAAATGAAAAAAAGAAAATAAAAAAAAAAGAATAAAGAATCCACAAACAAGATTAACTTTATTTTCCTATATTCATGCTCTTACAGCTCTATTAACTAAAAGTTCGAAGAGACGCTTCTTGAAAATGCCCGCTGAATCGATACGTTGCAATTCAACCGGGAGAGAGTTCCAAAGTATAGCAACGAAGACAAAGAAAGAACGTTGTCCAATTAAAGTGCGAAAACGCGGAATAATCAAATTTTTATTTCTAAGTGACTGTGAAAGCTGCACGAACTGGTTGAGGTATGCGGGTTTGCGATGGTTCAGGACGTCGTGAAGCACAAGCAAAAGCCTAAATTCACGGTAAACGCTAATGGAGCAACCTAAAACGGAATTTCGATAAGGTGATATATGATCAAATCGGCGTAAGTTATATACAAAGCGCACGCAGTCATTAAAGGCTACTTCGAGTTTTCTCGCACAAGACGAGTCTAAAGACGGAAAAATGCATAGACCATGCATTAGGTGAGGTAGCAGTAAGGCTTTAACTAAATTCAAACGGACAGACCTATTGAGCAAACCACAGTGGTACCTAAGTTTTGACAGAAGGCCATAAATTTTGCCAATAATGAGAGTGATGTGGTCGCAGCAGGTCATACGGCTATTCAGAACAACTCCTAGATTTTTTACTTTTTCGACGGAAGTGAGGGGAACACCATTCAAGACGATATCTGGCAGAGTAGGACGAGAGATGGGAGTGTGAGAGAAATATATACAACGGGACTTCGATGGATTTAATTGAAGTAGGTTCAACGTCGACCAGCACGAAATGCGGCGTAAATCTGCCGTTTCTCAGCAGAAGAAACGATTTGGCTTTCTGGTGCAGATATATAAAGTTGAACATCATCAGCGTACATGTGGATCTTGGAGTCTATTACCACTAAAGGAAGGTCATTAATAAAAATGCTGAACAGTAGTGGTCCGAGAATGGAACCTTGAGGGACTCCCGAGCTAAGTTGGGCAATTGAAGAACTGCAGGCGCCTAGTTTAACTTGTTGAGATCGGTGCGTTAAGAAGCTATGCAGAAGTTTAAGGGCTGTTTGAGAAAAGTGGGCTTGTGAAGAGAGTTTTTGCAGAAGCAAAGTGTGATTAACGCTATCGAAGGCTTTTGAGAAATCAAGCAACAATAGACAGCACACGTGACGCTCATCAAGAGAGGCACGAATATCATTCGTGACTTTAAGGAGAGCAGTTTCGCAGCTGTGGTATTTGCGGAACCCAGATTGCCACGCATTTATAAAACGAAGTCGTTCGCCATGTTCAAGTATTTGGATGGATAACATCTTTTCCAGCACTTTTGCTAAGAATGGGAGTAGTATACTAATGGGTCGATAGTCAGAGGGGCTAACAGGAGAGGGACACTTGGGAATGGGTGTAATTAAAGCGTGTTTCCAACACTTAGGGAACTTTGATACCGTAATACAGGAGTTGAATAAGTGAGTCAGAATAGGCAGTAAGCAAGGTAGCAACATTTTTAGAAACCTAGGTGAAATATTATCGCTACCAACAGCTTTAGATTTGATCGATTTAAGGGCAGTGATGACTTCAAGGGAATCAACACAACGAAAATAGAAGCCTCCAGAAGAAGCAGTAGCAGGGATATTAGCATGCTCTGCCGTTTGGTTAGATATAAAGTGCTGGTTAAGAGTTTCAAGACTGAGGTTATGAATAGTGGCTTCATTCTTAGTGTGTACACCTAAATTGCGCAAATTATTCCACACGGTTTTCACTGAAAGAGAGGGGTCAAGCTTACGGCTATAATAATTTCGTTTAGCTTCCTTAATTTTAGCAACAACAAGATTCCTAAGGCGTTTAAAAGATCTCCTTGCAACATCACTTTTTACTCTTAAAAATAATTTATATAAAAACTCCCTTTCAATAATAAGTGATTTAATTTCATCAGTGAACCAAGGTTTGGATTTAGCTAAGCAAATTTTACTTCTGATAGGCACAAACTCATCATACAGGTCAAGGAACATTCTATTGAACTTAGCAATTTTCTCATCAACATCAGTCACTGAGAAAATGTCAGTCCATGGTAAACTACGACATCTAAGGTCAAGACATTCTTGGTCAATATTAGAGAAATCACGATAGGTAATCTTTTTCGCCAGTGGGGAATCAACATTAAATCTATGACATGCAAATAGAATATCATGATCCAGATAGCTGGGCGGAGAGATTTGGTTAATAAAAAGAACAGAATCGATATCGTTTGTGAGAAATAGGTCAAGCAGGGAAGGTGATCTACAATTAAAGTAAGTAGGGAGCTCATTCACAGAGTCCAAGCCAAGGGATTGCACAAAGTAACGGAAAGATTGTTGTAGGGAAGAATTTACTAATAAGTTCACATTAAAATCACCACCTACCAGTATGCTTTTATACCCACTGGACAGGTGCTCAAGAGTATCATAAAATTCTTTAGCATTGTTAGAATTAAACATGCCAGGAGGAGAGTACACACAGACTAGTAGGAGCTTATCGACAGAGCTAGAAACTTCGACACATAAAAAGTCAATTCCAGGTTGTTTAGAGAAACCAACAATTTTTGACTTCAAATTATCACGCAAGTAAATCGCCACACCGCCGCCGACGCGACCTTGACGATCATTACGAAATAATTTGAAACCATCAATAGAAACCGAAGAGGAGGGAATAGAATTGTTGAGCCAACTTTCACAGATTAAAAGCGCATGCACACCTGA
The DNA here is from genome assembly GCA_949987705.1 of Thereva unica. Classification (NCBI taxonomy): domain Eukaryota; kingdom Metazoa; phylum Arthropoda; class Insecta; order Diptera; family Therevidae; genus Thereva; species Thereva unica. Next base: position 35,076,000 of record OX465282.1, on the reverse strand, counting down.
ATTAATAAATATCTCGTTAAGTTCTTCAATTTTCGGTCTAATACTTCGCGAGTTCATTAAACAAGCATTGAAACCATCATATTTTGCACTAAAAATTTTGACCAAAGTTCTCACTCGGTCCTCGCTACTAAAATCAAACGACATTGAGACTTAACAACACGAAACAACGAACATCGTCAAGAAGCGGATACGCGGAGCAGAAAAGAGGAGATGAAAATTTCGCCGAATAGCATGAATACATAACGAAAAAAAAGGAGTATGAAATAAAATATAAAATTAAACAAAAATTTAAAATAAAATATTAAAAATGAATGAAAAAAAGAAGTTAAATTAAAAATTAAATTAAAATTAAATTCAAGAAACAGAATTAACCAGAAACAAAAACAAAAGAAAAATAAGATTAAAACAAACAGAAAAAGAAAATTACTCCCTCTCTCAAACGCTGGCGCTGAGTGGATCCAGTGTCTCCATCGATGGGCATTGCAGTTGAGAAATATCCCGCACCACAACAAAGTTGTCCTCCTTTTTCCGTTTTATTCGGACAAGACCGTCCCTGGTAGAAACAGACTGCAGCTGTCCGAGTCTGCGCTGTTTTAAAGCCTCTCGTAATAAAATGTTGTTTATAGATGAGAGGCTTTCATTCACGTAGACTGGAGAATCGGCCGTGAAACCATCAAGCTCACAAAGCGGAAATTTCAGTTTATTCCTCTCCTTCAAGGCGAGCATGAACGCCTTTGCTTCGCGCTGGCCAGAAAATTTGACAATTATAGGTCCACTCTGCTGGCGAGATTTGGATCGCAGTCGAAAAGCATCAGCATAGGTGGAGAGCTGGTGGTTGATTTTCGATGACAAGTCAGCAACTATTTTTATGAGGGACTCATCAGGCTTCATAGGAATTCCCCGAATGATGACATCACTTAGCCTCTGATTCCGTTGCAAATCATCCATTTGAATTGCGTTATCAGCCAGCTGGGAGCTGATAATCTGAAGGTCTTCGGTATGATCAGCTGATGCTGCTTTTTTTTCTAAAACAGCGACCTTCGCCTGCAGCGCCTGGATGTTATTATTTATATTACCCAGCTGTTTTTTGTTTTCATCCGAGATGGACTTTAGCCCCTCCGTTAAGCGAAGTTCGATGGAGTTAAAGTGATCTTGGAGGGTCTTAGTGGAATCGCAAAAGTCATTAATACGTTGTTCTGTATTCCTGAAGGCAGTGAAAAGTTCATCTATTTTTTTGAGAATCGGGATTCAAGAGCCGCTAGTTGTGTGTCAAAATTCTCTTCCTGGCAGGCTTCGGAAGGTGCGCGAGCAAGGCCTCTAGTTATTATTGGAGAAGGATTGTTTAAAATTTGTTTTTTTGTTGGCACTTTCCCGGTTTTGCACTTATCCGACGACATTGTTGTAATTAAAATGTGTAAAAACAGAGAAATTAGGCGCGAAAAATTAAATTATGATGGAAAAATTGTGCAATTAAAACGGATTTGACCGGACCACAGAGATAGCGTTCTATTCACTCTGACTCATAGTCAACAACTGATCTTACCATTATCATATTTCCTGTGTGTTACCCTTGCGAAGAGAGCTACGGTATTTTTATAAGACTAAAATAACTCTCATAAGTGTGCCATTTAATTCTGACAACGCACTCGTAAACCACTTGTAGGGTTTTACAAGTGTAAGTTATGAGAGTGGTACTCTCTTAAAAAAGTCGATTGTCCTCTCATAAGACACTAGTAGAGTCTTATTAGACGAAATTTGTTACTTGGGTAGTATACCTAAAAGAAATATCTTTAAAAAATTAAGGGCGTCAAAATACCTAAAGCCGGCTCTGTTCAGATGGAGGGGATTTTTCAAATACTACTTTTTACAAAAAACTCATCGCAAAAGACCTACAATTGCCGGAACCTGATAATTTACCATTGAGTAATATTATTGCACCTTATTTATTTGTCGGGGATGAGGCTTTTCCCTTGATGGTGTATAATAATTATTGGGTAAGTCGTGCCCGGCGAATAGGGGAAAACGCAACTTCTCGTTTTAAAATTCTTTTAAAACCAATTAATATTTGTCCTAAAAAAGTAGTAGCCGCAGTATTAACGTGCTGCTATTTGCCTAGTTTCTTGTGTAAAAAAGGGTGCAGACTTATTGTCAAGGTGGTTTTGATGTCGAAGACTTAACCACCGGAGAAATAGTAAGTGCTGATTGGAGATCTGATCGAAACCTACTACAACTTCAACCAATTCAAAGAAGAAATATGATGGTGTCAGCAAAAGAAATCAGACAAAGCTATTGCAATTATTTCAGCACTGACGGAGCTGTTCCATGACATATAAAAAGAAATAAAAACAAATAATATATGTATTATACATGCATAATTAATAAAAAAAGTAAATGTACAAACCTTGTTTACTTCTTCGCTCCTGATTTCAAAACAATCATCTATAGCCGTGTTCTTTTAATGAACTATATAGTTCTTCCCCATACAAATCTCAAGAACCAGGTTTTATCGGGGTTTCTGAGAGCAAAATAACAAATAATTGACATAAGTATTTATTATTTTCTAGCGAGGATTTCGTGTTACAGTGTAAAAAATAACACTTAACTTCCGTTTGATTTGGAAATTTTTAAGCATCGAAGTAGGCGCTTCATGAAATCAGCGAGCAATAATTCTTATTGCTCGCTGATGAAATATCCCTTGTCGTTTTTTTAATGAACTCGATGAAAGAACTACATATAGTTCACTAGCATAAAACCCGCGTGCCTTGCAACGCCTTTAAAAACTGTTTATTATGTGCAATGTTTTCCTTAAAAAAAAACCAACAAAAAAGTCAGCTGTTATTATCCCTAAAAAGGGTTTATTATAGTGCATTTTTTTAATAAATATGGTAAACAAATTGCTGCGAATATCACCTCTGCTTAACAAATCTGCAAGTTTTGAAGCAGAGATTGGCATGTATATGTCTTCAAGAAAAGTGACATTTTAGGGTTTGACGAACATTCGTTAAGTTTGTTCGCCTATTTACGTGGATGTAAGATATTATGAAGCAATCACAAATGAATATTAAATAAAGTGAATTTCGAGTCATTCATTTCTACGTGATTATAGGGATGCACTGTCAAAATTTCAGCCCTTCAGCTTCAGAGGTTTGGGTTAACCCCATTTCATCCCCTTAGGGGATGCATTTCGAGTAATCGCCTCTTAGTGGATGTCCACGTCATTATAGATATGCACTGTCAAAATTTCAGCCGTTTAGCTCCAGCGGTTTGGCTTAACCCCATTTAACCCCCTTAGGGGATGAATTGCGAAAAATCGCTTCTTAATGGATGTCCACGTCATTAAGGGGATGCACTGTTCAAAATTTCAGCCCTATAGCTCCAGCGGTTTGGGTAAACCCCATTTCACCCTCTTAGGGGATAAATTTCGAAAAATCGCCGTATAGTGGATGTCCACTCCATTATAGGGATGCACTGTTAAAATTCCAGCCCTATAACTTTAGCGGTTTGGATAAACCCCGTTTCACCCCCTTAGGAGATGAATTTTGAAAAATCGCTTCTTAGTGGATGTTCACGCCATTATAGGGATGCACTGTCAAAATTTCAGCCCTATAGCTCCAGCGGTTTGGGTAAACCCCATTTCACCCCCTTAGGGGATCAATTTCGAAAAATCGCCTTATAGTGGATGTACACGCCATTATAGGGATGCACTGTTAAAATTTCAGCCCTATAACTTTAGCGGTTTGGATAAACCCTGTTTCACCCCCTTAGGGGATGAATTTTGAAAAATCGCTTCTTAGTGGATGTCCACGCCATTATAGGGATGCACTGTCAAAATTTCAGCCCTATAGCTTTAACGGTTTGTGAAAACCCTATTTCACACCCTTAGGGGATGAATTTCGAAAAATCGCTCTTTAGTGGATGTCCACGTCATTATAGGGATGCACTGTTAAAATTTCAACCCTATAGCTCCAGCGGTTTGGATAAACCCCATTTCACCCCCTTAGGGGATGCATTTCGAAAAATCGCTCTTTAGTGGATTAGTGGATGTAAACGTCATTATAGGGATGCACTGTCGAAATTTCAACCCTGTAGCTCCAGTAGTTTGGTAACCCCATTTCACCCCTTTAGGGGATGAATTTCGAAAAATCGCTTCTTAGTAAATGTCCACTTCATTATAGATATGCACTGTCAAAATTTGAGCCGTTTAGCTCCAGCGGTTTGGCTTAACCCCATTTAACCCCCTTAGGGGATGAATTTCGAAAAATCGCTTCTTAATGGATGTCCACGTCATTAAGGGGATGCACTGTTCAAAATTTCAGCCCTATAGCTCCAGCGGTTTGGGTAAACCCCATTTCACCCTCTTAGGGGATAAATTTCGAAAAATCGCCGTATAGTGGATGTCCACTCCATTATAGGGATGCACTGTTAAAATTCCAGCCCTATAACTTTAGCGGTTTGGATAAACCCCGTTTCACCCCCTTAGGAGATGAATTTTGAAAAATCGCTTCTTAGTGGATGTTCACGCCATTATAGGGATGCACTGTCAAAATTTCAGCCCTATAGCTCCAGCGGTTTGGGTAAACCCCATTTCACCCCCTTAGGGGATCAATTTCGAAAAATCGCCTTATAGTGGATGTACACGCCATTATAGGGATGCACTGTTAAAATTTCAGCCCTATAACTTTAGCGGTTTGGATAAACCCTGTTTCACCCCCTTAGGGGATGAATTTTGAAAAATTGCTTCTTAGTGGATGTCCACGCCATTATAGGGATGCACTGTCAAAATTTCAGCCCTATAGCTTTAACGGTTTGTGAAAACCCTATTTCACACCCTTAGGGGATGAATTTCGAAAAATCGCTCTTTAGTGGATGTCCACGTCATTATAGGGATGCACTGTTAAAATTTCAACCCTATATCTCCAGCGGTTTGGATAAACCCCATTTCACCCCCTTAGGGGATGCATTTCGAAAAATCGCTCTTTAGTGGATTAGTGGATGTAAACGTCATTATAGGGATGCACTGTCAAAATTTCAGCCCTATAGCTTTAGCGGTTTGTAAAAACCCCATTTCACACCCTTAGGGGATGAATTTCGAAAAATCGCTCTTTAGTGGATGTCCACGTCATTATAGGGATCCACTGTTAAAATTTCAACCCTATAGCTCCAGCGGTTTGGATAAACCCCATTTCACCTCCTTAAGGGATGAATTTCGAAAAATCGCTTTATAGTGGATGTCCACGCCATTATAGGGATGCACTGTCAAAATTTCAGCCCTATAGCTCCAACGGTTTGGATAAACCCCATTTCACCCCCTTAGGGGATGAATTTCGAAAAATCGCTTTATAGTGGATGTCCACTCCATTATAGGGATGCACTGTCCAAATTTCAGCCCTATAGCTCTATTGAACCCCATTTCACCCCCTTCAACCCTTTTTTTCTCCATAAAAAGTAGCCTATGTCCGTCTCCAAGGTCTAAGCTATGTCTGTAGCAAATTGCATCAAAATCGGTTTAGTGGTTTAGGCGTGAAAGCGTAACAGACAGACAGACAGACGACAGACAGACAGACAGACAGACAGACAGACAGACAGACAGAGTTACTTTCGCATTTATAATATTAGTAAGGATTAAAAAAACACGGCTTATATTGCTAGCTCCCTGGATGAATTTCACCAAAGTACCACAGAGAAGGTACGTACAAATATTCTGCCGCTGCCCCGGAGCTTTCGGTATTAGATAATTTTTTTAATTCCTTCCGATATGCTGAACGAAAGCAATAAATTTTTTTGCACAAGTTTACCGTACGCAGCATTTTTTAAATTTCGGTTTTTATAAGAATTACTGTTCACTTTGCAAAGTTCCAGAAGTACGCGATACATTTTGATAGATTCCCTCCGGAATTCTTCCGCCGCTTTCTGCGCTGCCATTTTCGCACTATAGGCTGGAATACAATGTGGCGCTGGCGCTGTAAAGGAAACTGTCAAAAGTAAAAAACGTAGCCCACCCGAAGTGTGGCAAAATGTGTAGCAGACGCTGACGCGGGTTGCTTGCGCTGTAGCTCACTTTTGCCAACTTTCTACTTTTGGTGCGCACCAGTACACCAGCCAGTTGGGAGTTTTGATAAATGAGGGCGTTGCAGTCAAAATTACCCCAGAAAATATGGACGATTGTAAATGGCCGTTGATAAATTAGCGTCTAATTTGAAAAACAATCTTCTATATTGGATTTACATATGTATATCACGTATTTAATAAATTTTTGGATTTTCTTGTAAAAAATATTAATTCCCAAATATACCACTGAAATCTATTTAGGTCCATAATTTTATATTTTTATACACACATACATCCATTCCAACTTATTTCACACGAAAAATTGTAAAATATTTTATTAACTTCCCAGTATAGGAAGTTATTGTAATCGGTCCGAAAATCGAAATCGAAAATTTCAACGTATTTTCATCTTTCAAGGTCCCAGGAGCATTTTAAGCAAAAAATTGGGAGGAAGTATGTGTGTGTGTGTGTGTGTGTGTGTATGTGCGTACGGATGTGGTCATTTTTTCCTGCACGATATCGCGCGAACCAAAACTGATATCGAGTTCGTTGAGGTGTCGTTCGAAGCGTATTAACCGAAATATGATCTGAAAAGATTTTCATGAAATTCGGTCCAGCGTTTTTTTGTTTAAGCGACGTAAGTGATTTTTGTACCTGCATGATATCGCCCGAACCACGAAAGATATTGACTTACTTGAGGTGCCGTTCGAAGCGTATTAGCGACAATATAATCTGAAAAGATTTTTATAATATTCGGTCCAGCGGTTTTTTGGTTTAAATGACTTAAGTGATTTTTGTACCTGCACGATATCGCGCGAACTATAAAAGATATCGACTTAGTTGAGGTGTCGTTCGAAGCGTATTAACCGAAATATGATCTGAAAAGATTTTCATAAAATTCGGTCCAGCAGTTTTTTTGTTTAAGCGGCGTAAGTGATTTTTGTTCCTGCACGATATCGCCCGAACCACGAAAGATATTGACTTACTAGAGGTGCCGTTCGAAGCGTATTAGCGACAATATAATCTGAAAAGATTTTTATAATATTCGGTCCAGCGGTTTTTGGTTTAAATGACTTAAGTGATTTTTGTACCTGCACGATACCGCGCGAACTAAAAACTATATCGACTTCATTGAGGTGCCGAAAAACATTAATACATCAATTTTATATACATTTTCGTCATCCTAATCTTGTAAGTGCGCACATTTAGTTTGACATTTTAGCGAAAATATTGATAAACAATTGTGACAAATTCTCAGTATTATAGATATATTCTATATTGCCTATTGTTCATTTATTATTAAAATATCCAATCATATATTCAACATCCATCATACTGGGAAGTTGATCGTGTGGACCGAAAGGGTCGAACCCACATCCCAACTAGTTTAGCATTTGTTTTGACAAGACTACTTAGCGCCACGGCATTGTATTTGCACTCAGCAACATGGCGCGCGCCAGAGAACTAACTAGCATCGAGAAGAGCGCCAGCGGCACGCGGCAGCGCCACATTGTAGCTCCCACTTTAATTTGAGCAGAACCAAAATTTTATCGACTTTAGAATGCACCAACACCACCATACACGAAAAAACAGCTTGCGCAACGCTAGCCGTGTTTTTTTTAATTAGCTACCCAGTAGGACCGGTAAGCTTACAGAAGTACTGAAATCAGCACTTACTGGTAAGGGGTAGGCCTTACCACTCCCTTTTACAGAAGTGCTTACTTTTACACACGATGTCATAGGGGGTAAGGCCTTACTATGGTACTTACCTTAGAGTACTTATAGAACTGCTCATCTGTAAGGGGTATAGTAAGGCAGCAAATGGAACATTGCGAAAAGAGATATTCATGGGCGCCTGTGGATATGTGATCCGGTGTCGAAATGCTTTTATTTTATTTTTTTTTTTTTTTTCATCTTTTACAAATGCCTTTTTTTTCCAAGCCCGAGAGTGGCTTTACCTAAGCAGTCCCCCGACTAAATTCTCCACATTGATTATATACTAAGTAGATATGGACAAACGCGAGTCAAATTAACTTTAGGTTACGGCACCACGAGCTGGGGGCGCTAATATCGCAGGGTTTTATGCTCCGCTATATATGGTTAGTTTCCGAAATAAACTTTTTCTGGTTTATGTGAAAGCCCTTTGCGCATTTGAAAACAAAATCAGAAGCTACGGCTTTGGGTTTAGTGGCTGCGAATCTAAAAGCAGATTCCTATGCGCTTTTTCCTATTGTTTTGTTAGGGAAGGGCAAAGAGGATGAAAAAATGATGATTTCGTAGCTGATGGGTGAAATTTTACAATGAGGGAATGAAATGAATGGGCGAGATAATTTTAATGGGAAATTTGGCATCAAGGGTTTTTTATTATGTTGAAAAAATTGAAATGGGTTTTCAGGGATTATTCCATTTTTTTAAATGAGTTTTGAATGACAAATAGAATTCGTAGAAATTAGTAATTTTTACGGATAATTGTACTACTATTGAGATATATAAATAATTTCTATTTACATATGTGGCATGGTGAACCTTTTATACGTAGATGTCAATGAACCTTGCGTTTGATCTGTGAGGTGTTATATGGTTTCAACAACACCGGCTGTTTGTTCTATTTATTAACGAAGGGGAGGTATATGTAGTGGGCCTGCGATAGGCCGAGTTGGCTGTCTTGGGAAAAAAGGTGCATGTAAGTAAAAGCGGTAAAAATTAGCGAGGGCTGCAAATACTACCGTGGCTTGAAGGGTCTCTAGAGGAGCAAAAGGGTGCTATCGCCAATGCACCTTCTTCGTTTTGCACCTTCTCCAGCCAAGGCAAGCTAGTTTTTGGGGCACCTGCAATACGGGTTCGCGTCACGCAACCGTCAAAAACAATTAAATATATAGCATTTTATTACAACAAAAACTAGGGATTTATAACGAGTTAAAATAAATTGAGAGGACTATTAAACCAATTATTGTAATTACAACCAGACGCATTTTGATAAAGATTAATCCGAGGCTGAAGCTCTGTTAATTTATTTTTTCCAAAGATGAAAGAATAATAATACAATAATGTTACAATATTGCTAACTAAATATCTAGGTAGCCGGATGCTCCCGAAGTATCGAGGTCATTGATGGTGGCTTGTGCCGTAAGGCTCGTGAACTTTTGGTTGGGGTCATGTGTCGTATGGGTTGTGGCCGTGGGAACATAACTTCTGCCCAGATATACGAGTTATGTTCAATACAATTCCATATAAGGCGGAATGTAGGCAGTGGCGTAGCAAGAAATATTTTCAGGGGGGGTTAAATAGTTATAACTCTAGCCCTGAACTTTAAACATTATCTTTCAAAATTGGTACAACTTTTTGTTATGTTTTAATAGGAATAAGACCAGAAGAAGTGTATTAAAGGAATTCAGTTTATTTATTATTGACCTACACGATCAATGGTTCCAGAGCAATGCTTGTGGAAAAATCTCAGTTCTATGTTTCTACATTTTTCGGCAAATTTGTTGATTACTTCCTAACGGCCTATTTCTTTGTTAATACTCAAAAGAGCAAGACAGTTCAGCCGTTGTTCTCCAGTTGCACTACTTTTCCAATTCTTTAAAACGCCTTAGAGTAGAAAAACTTCTTTCGTTGCTATCAATAATGGTCATTCCAATCGGCAGACAGTTAGAGACTTTCGGAAAAAAGGTGATTAAAAAAAGAAAGCAATGAATATGAGTGTGCGTTGGACGATGGACTGTGCCCCTCTTCAAAAGAAAATGCAAGTGATGTAAGACCATTAGAGGAGAGAACAAAAGTAGCAATTGAGCTTCCTTTTTAATATACCAAACGATAGGAAAACTTTACAAAGGTTACTGGGACTAACGCCCTACTTCAGAAGATTTATAGCAGGCTAGGCAGTTGCAGCAAAGCCGTTCAGCGAATTTCTAACAAAGAAGGTCATATTTAAAATATAAACTGAACCGCAAAATGGATTTAAAGCATTAAATATTGGTAAAAGCACCAGTGTTTAAGTTATTTGAACCAGAAGCGCATACGGAGATTCATACCGCTCCTAGTAAGGGCGAATTCGGAGCTATTGTCTTGCAGCGGAATAATGACGATGAACTGTTGCATCCATTGCAATACATGAGTTGTAAGAACAGCCGAACAACGCTCTCACGATTATGAGCTGGAAGTACTCGCCATAGCACACTCCCTAAAGAAGTGGAGTGTTTACGAGTACATTAAATCTACCCCCAGGTAGGACATTTTTCAGCTGCTAAAGTCTTCATCAGGAAAACCTACTTTATTCCTAAAGACAACATCCATTTAATGGCGCTACAGCCCAAATCTAGCCTTGGCTTCGCCTTCTGCATCTTTGATAGTCCGTTGCAGCATGTCTCAAGTTTCGAATGTTAAGCCTTTGTTGTCCTCTTGGTTCTGCCTGCTGCTATATTCCTCGACTTAGTTACTAACAGTAGACGCGTTTTCTAAATTTGTTTGGTTGTACCCCACATCAATCGTGGACATACATTTTTGGTAACCGAAGAAGGATAATACCGGACCGATCCATATGGAAGAAGGCATACCCCATTCGTTAATCACTACTGAGATAAATCGTATCCTAACACCGATTCTAACCAAATTATCAATCGCGGAGCCAAACGCGTGGTACAAGTACATTGATCGAGTTCAAACAATGTTAAATAATACCCCAACAAGATACCCCAACTGGAATGGAAATGAAGTTAGCAGCATTACCAGACTTTCCTTTTACCATAACGCAACGACAGAACATGCAGGAAATGGTACTACGAGAAACTACTAGCCTTCAGGAGAATAGGAGGCAAAGCAATAAGAAGCGTAAAGCTGCGTGTCTATAAGGAGGCGCCTTGGTTGCAGTCAAGGGAAACCCCAGCCCAGCTCAGTTGTGAATTGAAAAATACAGGTGACCACAACGGACCCTTGCGTTAAATAAAATTTTGTGATATTTCTAGTGTATTTTATTCGCGCTGAATACACCACCAAAATTACAAAATGATATTATAAAAGTTCAAGTTGAATTGTCTTCATACGAAAGGTATTTCGAGGGGGGTTTCGTCCCCAAAACCTCCCCCGTTCCTACGCCACTGAATGTAGGACTTGTAGATTGTAGAGGGCCGCCTGCTGAAGGAGGAACTTGCATCTCTTCAGGAATCTGATAATTGATAAGCATTGCATTGATAAGCTTGTTTGGCGATTTGGAATATGTGATTACTCCATCGCAGATCTGGGACCTTATTTTCTATTGCAATATTGTTATTTTTTTCCGAAACTGCCGAAACCGTATTTTATATTATACAATATTGACATTTATTTTACATGAAAATTTAACAATATTGGTAAATTTTTACTTGCAAGCTGCTTCGTCTTCTAATCGGATTTAACAATATTGTAATACGGAATGCCACTGAAGATTAAATTACGTCTAAAAGTACGAGTCCACCAAAGGCATTTTTTCTTGACGTGATAATGACGTAAAAAGATGATGTTCCAAATGTGCATAGCTGCGATATGCACTTTCTTCGTGACGTCATTTTGCCGGCGAGCAAATGTTTGTTTGCTTTGGTGGATTTGTATATTAAGATGTTAAGAGATGAGTCAGCTAGATTCTTTTTGCCACTGAGATAAAGGGAAGGATGGTACAATTTTTTCGAGGGATGAGAGTTCACACTCTATTAGACAAGGTCTTGCCCGTTCTTGTCTTATATTGACGAAGGCGTACTACCTTAATTGAATGGCCAGAAATAAAGCTCTCAAACCAGTTCTTTAGTACTGCGATGTGCGTTAATTTTACAGTTTTACAGAAAGCGTCGAATTTTCCACCTGTGCAAAGGAATTTGCACGCATAACTCTGCGCTCAAGTTTCTGCAAAAATGTATGCAGTTTTAAAAAGAGGCGGCTTTTCTATCCACTCAATCAACTCAATAATTTTTAAAGCTACAACTTTTAAGAAAATGACCAGCATTTAATAAAAAATTCACCTTTGAACCAAAAAAAATAGTAAAACTGAATGAAAATATTGTAGATATGTATTAAAGAACTTGTTAAGAAACTGGCTGATGTGCATTTAGTGTTTAATGGTGGGAAAGAGGGTTTTGCCCGTCTTACTTTGATGTTTGAATGAAATGGCCGGCGGAATCCTTGTGCGGACAATGTCGACGGAATGTTTTTGCGCACATTTCCAGCGGCTTTCCTTTGTTTACAGATAAAACTCAATGGGAAATCTTATGAATAGCTAGCTGTAAGGCTCACATGCCCAGCTACCTAGTAAGATGAATATTGAATATCACGAAGGTCTTTAAATTAACGGTTAATTTATACATACTAAAAAAGCTGGTCGTCCCAAGCAAGAGCAGGTGAGCCCTCCTCATCATTCTTATAGCTACACAATATGTGTACATCTCTCTTCTTGAAGTTTGGCTCTCGTTGCAACCTGAACATCAAGAATTCCAACTTGTTTGCAACAACTGAGTTTTTGTGTCGACGGACCCGCCACTAATTACAGGTTTTCATGGCAGGCTTCCAGTTGAATAATGAATCCAGACTGTTTTGTTCTTAATAATTTAAATTATTTTTATTTCCAATTGGATTATTTTCATTAATTTTTAAAATTTGATACTATCAGAAGTAAGCAAAAGGGTAGTTTTATTGAAGCTACCATAATTAAATGAACGGATGGTGGAGTGGGATATTCATATACATGTACATATATATAAAATTCTTAGAATTTTAGATAATTATTTACATTATCACCGCACTCCCGCAGGAGGTAGGCTTTGTAAGGGGTTGACCAGAGCATGTTGCTTTTGGAATTAGCCGTTGGTCACCGGTTGGTTATTCAGGGTTAAAATTTTGTAAAAGTAATTTTTATAAAAAATAGCAGTTTAATTCTCCCACCAAAAACTCACCGCATTTTTGGAGTATTGCGCGAACTTTTGCGTCTGATAAAGTAAACAATTACCCTTAATACAAACATTTTAAAAAATCTTTCAAAATCGGAACTCTTCTTTTTTCATTGACGACTACCACTCTTGAGAAATATAGGGTTGTAAACGAAAGTTTTTTATTGTTTTCTATTATTGCACGCAAACATGTATACATATATTCACATTTTCAAATAGTTTGCTCAATTTGCTCTAAAAGCAATAATAAAATCAATACAAAAAAACTAGAATTTTGTTAAAAACAAACTTATTTAATTTTTCTCAAAATAAAAAAAACACGATGCTAAATTACCCATTAAATCTCTCTTCCCATTCATTAATTTCTTCATTCATAAATTTCAGTCACCGGCCAAGAAATCATCGTAGTTTCAGCCCACCCACCCCCTTCCAAATCAAAACAAAAGGAATGCCCGCACAGCAGTGTTGGGCAAAACTAAATTTCTGGACGATTAAAAATTGACAATTAATTAATTGTTAATCACGTCTACTGCAATTAACAATTAATTAATTGTAATTGTGAAAACTCGCAATTAACAATTAATTAATTGTTAATCGCGTCTATTGCAATTAACAATTAATTAATTGTAATTGTGAAAATTCGCAATTAACAATTAATTAATTGTTAGTCGTGAGTTTCCACAATTAAAGACGATTAATCAATTGTCAATCATTTTTATGGATTTGATTAAAAACTAAAAATTAAAATTTATTATTATATGGAAAGAGTAGTAGTATGTTATTTTTTATTAGTTCATTTTAAAAAGCGTGTTTTTAGTTTTTAAAGTAAAAACTTTTTTAGCCACGTTGCGCACCTTTGCGTCACGGTCAATTTTTTGCGTGCCGCGGGGGAACAATTTGGCTTTGGGGATTTTAGTTTGTATTGTATGAGTTATCTATAATAACATTCTAGTTGTGCCATTTTCAACATTTTTCGAAATCGAAATCAATGGAGCAATCCATTTTTAGAAGAGATTTTTTTTATTTTATGTTTTTTTGTTTGACCAGAAGAGAATTTCGTTTTGTGTTTGATTTTTTTTGCTATTTTTCGTTTTGTGTTTAAAGAGGGACTAGTGTATTATATATTATTATGTAACATATAGCAATATGTACTACGTGCTATATACTAAGTGTTATGCACTATGTATTAGGTACTATGTACACGGACTATGTACTATGCCATATGTACTATGTACTATTTATTATGGACTATATACTGTCAACTATGTTTTATGTGCTATGTACTATGCACAAGGTATTATGTACTATGTATAATCTGCTATGTACTAGGTATTATGTACTTTGCATTACGGACTATGTGCTACTTACTATGAATTATGTACTATGAAGTATGTACTATGTACTTCGTACTATGTATTATGTATTATGTACTATTTATTTTGGACTGTATACTACCTACTATATACTGTCAACTATGTTTTATGTGTTATGCACTATGCACAAGGTTTTATGTACTATGTATAATCTTCTATGTACTAGGTATTATGTACTTTATTACGGATTATGTGCTATTTACTATGAATTATGTACTATGAACTATATATTATGTACTTTGTACTATGTATTATGTATTATATACTATTTATTTTGGACTATATACTATCTACTATATACTGTCAACTATGTTTTATGTGCTATGTACTATGTACAAGGTATTATGTACTATGTATAATCTGCTATGTACTACGTATTATGTACTTTGCATTACGGACTATGTGCTATTTACTTTGAATTATGTACTATGAACTATGTACTATGTACTTTGTACTATGTATTATGTATTATGTACTATTTATTTTGGACTATATACTACCTACTATATACTGTCAACTATGTTTTATGTGCTATGTACTATGCACAAGGTATTATGTACTATGTATAATCTTCTATGTACTAGGTATTATGTACTTTGCATTACGGACTATGTGTTATTTACTATGAATTATGTACTATGAACTATATATTTTGTACTTTGAACTATGTATTAAGTATTATATACTATTTATTTTGGACTATATACTACCTACTATATACTGTCAACTATGTTTTATGTGCTATGTACTATGTACAAGGTATTATGTACTATGTATAATCTGCTATGTACTAGGTATTATGTACTTTGCATTACGGACTATGTGCTACTTACTATGAATTATGTACTATGAAGTATGTACTATGTACTTTGTACTATGTATTATGTACTATGTATTGGGGGCTATGATTAGGTACCATATACTGTTCACAATGTACTATGTATTAGGTATTATATACTATGTACTGCGATTATGTACTATTTATTCTGTACTATGACTAAGTATTATGAACTATGTGTTATCTGCTATGTACTTTGCACTATATACTCTGTATTATGTATTTTCTACTAAATATTATGTACTTTGTACCAAACACTATATACTATGTTCTATGTAAAAGGTATTATGTACTATGTACTTGCACTATGTACTATGAACTATGTATTATGTTTTGTATTATCTATTATGTATTATGTACTATTTACTATGAACTATGTACTATGTACAATGTTCTATGTGTTATGTTCTATGTACTAAGTGCTATGTACTATTTACTATGAACTATGTATTATTCACTACTACTATGTACTATATTGTGTAATATGTACTATGAATTATGTTCTATGTATTATTTACATATGTATTATATATTACGGATTACGTATTTTGTATTATGTATTATTGTATATACAAAATTTATTGACCTTTATCCTTCTGTAGGACTAAGATTGATTTGGACATATAGAATGACCATAGAGGTCTTAATTTCCAAAATGTGCCCAGACACACATACATTTTTTTATGATATATATTTTTGTTTAGGTTTTTTGAGATAGGTTATTGATAGTACATTTTATTAGGGTTATAAGGAACAAGTACTGTTATTGCGCCCATGATCAGTATTAACGCGTATTATATTCATGCCAAATTTTACGGTAATTCGCTTTACCATATAACATAAAATACACCACTACAACGCAAAAAAACATTACGGTTTCGTTTTTGATATACAGTATCCGTTGATTTTTCAAAGCGGCTGACTTTGGTTAGGTTTTGGATAGTATGGGAGGGAAAGGGGGTGGTTGGAGTCGTAATGGTTTAGCCGCTAGTGCGATTTTGTTTTGGTGCAGGTTTACGTATCACCCTGAATTTAAGTAACCCTAGGACCTATTTTCATGAATATGGTAGCAATGATACTCCCACCCATCTAAAACTACAAAATTAGTCGGCCATTTTGAATTTTAAAATTTTGATCACAAAGTCATTTGGATCCCTCAAAACCCCCTGACACAAATTTTCATTACAATCGGAACACAATTGCAAAAATTAGTCCGCCATTTTGAATTTTGAAATGTTGACCACAAATTTGTCATTTGGATCCCTCAAAACCCCCTGACACTAATTTTCAGCACAATCGGAGCTCAATTGCCAAAATTAGTCCGCCATTTTGAATTTTAAAATTTTAACCACAAATTTGTCATTGGGATCCCTCAAAACCCCCTGACACTAATTTTCAGTACAATCGGAACACAATTGCCAAAACTAGTCCGCCATTTTGAATTTTAAAATTTTAACCACAAATTTGTCATTTGGATCCCTCAAAACCCCCCGACACTAATTTACAGCACAATCGGAGCAGAATTTCCAAAATTAGTCCGCCATTTTGAATTTTAAAATTTTGACCACAAATTTGTCATTTGGATCCCTCAAAACCCCCCGACACTAATTTTCAGCACAATCGGTGCACAATTGCCAAAACTAGTCCGCCATTTAGAATTTTAAAATTTTAACCACAAATTTGTCATTTGGATCCCTCAAAACCCCCCGACACTAATTTTCAGCACAATCGGAGCTCAATTGCCAAAATTAGTCCGCCATTTTGAATTTTAAAATTTTAACCCCAAATTTGTCATTTGGATCCCTCAAAACCCCCTGACACTAATTTTCAGCACAATCGGAGCTCAATTGCCAAAATTAGTCCGCCATTTTGAATTTTAAAATTTTAACCACAAATTTGTAATTGGGATCCCTCAAAACCCCCGACACTAATTTTCAGTACAATCGGAACACAATTGCCAAAATTAGTCCCCCATTTTGAATTTTAAAATTTTAACCACAAATTTGTCATTTGGATCCCTCAAAACCCCCCGACACTAATTTTCAGCACAATCGGAGCACAATTTCCAAAATTTTCCGCCATTTTGAATTTTAAAATTTTGACCACAAATTTGTCATTTGGGTCCCTCAAAACCCCCTGACACTAATTTTCAGCACAATCGGAGCACAATTGCCAAAATTAGTCCGCCATTTTGAATTTTAAAATTGTAACCCCAAATTTGTCATTTGGATCCCTCAAAACCCCCCGACACTAATTTTCAGCACAATCGGTGCACAATTGCCAAAACTAGTCCGCCATTTAGAATTTTAAAATTTTAACCACAAATTTGTCATTGGGATCCCTCAAAACACTCCGACACTAATTTTCAGTACAATCGGAACACAATTGCCAAAACTAGTCCGCCATTTTGAATTTTAAAATTTTAACCACAAATTTGTCATTTGGATCCCTCAAAACCCCCCGACACTAATTTTCAGCACAATCGGAGCACAATTGCCAAAACTAGTCCGCCATTTTGAATTTTAAAATTTTAACCACAAATTTGTCATTTGGATCCCTCAAAACCCCCCGACACTAATTTTCAGCACAATCGGAGCACAATTTCCAAAATTTTCCGCCATTTTTAATTTTAAAATTTTGACCACAAATTTGTCATTTGGGTCCCTCAAAACCCCCTGACGCTAATTTTCAGCACAATCGGAGCACAATTGCCAAAATTAGTCCGCCATTTTGAATTTTAAAATTTTAACCCCAAATTTGTCATTTGGATCCCTCAAAACCCCCCGACACTAATTTACAGCACAATCGGAGCACAATTTCCAAAATTAGTCCCCCATTTTGAATTTTCCTTCTTTCAGCCATTTTGGCCGCCATACTCCCCATATTTTTTTTCATATTATGCTCTTTATATGAATGATTCTCCAAAAAAATGGCAGGATCATATAAAATTGGAGTGTCTATATCTATATTGAAGCGGAATAATTGTTAGTTTTAATTGTTTTTTAGAACAATTGACAAAATTAATTGCAATTGATAAATTAATTGCAATTGATTTAGTTCTAATATACAATTAATACAGATTAATCCAAATAAATTAATTGTGGGGTGCAATTAATAGTTCAATCGCAATTAATTTTAATTGCAATTAAATTAATCGCAATTAATTTTTTAATCAATTAATTAATTGATTGAAAATTTAATTGATTAATGCCCAACACTGCCGCACAGGAATCTATTTTTAGATCCGAAACTTTTGTTTTTTCTTCCAACATGCGTCAAGGGCTTTGAAATGCTTTATTAAATTCAGGCGCAAACCCGCTTTTTTATGTTTTACTAAAAAATAGCAAAATTAAAAAATTTGTCTATTTTATGATTATTATGCACTAATAAAAAATTAATATTATTAAACTAATGTTGTAAACCCATTCTCATTAATTTTAGAGGTTTACAACAGAAATTCGCAGCCCTAAAACTTAATTCAGTGTAACTAGCGCCATCTAACAAGACAACCTGAAAGATGTTTGTCCATATCTACTTACTCTATAATCAATGTTCTCCACTTCTCCAAAGCTGCTTGTCCTCCGTATCGAATGAGAGCCGCGCTATTGAGTATGCTAACGTCGCATTTTATGTCGACGAATATAATTGCCCGTTTTCTTTCTTTCTATAAAATTTATGAAAGCTCCAGGAAAGCTCCCTTGAGTCATCGGGCAGACTCTCACTTGTTTGGGTATAATTCTGGACTACACCTTACCATCTGCCTTCTCTTGTAAGGGGGTTTGTAAGGGCTCATCTAGCACCAAGAAAATAAGGGGCACCCCTTACCAGATGAGTACTTATTTCAGTGCCCCATCGGTAAGGCCTTCCTAGAATTCCTACTGGGTATATACTTCTTCCCCGTACAAATCTCAAGCCCCAGGTTTTATCGGGGTCTCTGTCGAGGTTTTGGGAAAATTCTCAAGTTCCTTTTCTTTTCGGAATGTTGCATACTTTTCGGCAGTTTGAAAACGTAATTTAAAAATAAAATCAACAGGGAAGTGTCGAGAGCTTTGTAACAAATAATTGATATTTATGATTTATTTTCATTTATTATTTTCTACATGGGATTTCGTGTAACAGAAGTCAACTGACACTTAACTTTCATTTAATTTTGAAATTTTCAAATATCGAAGTAGGCGCTCCATAAAATTTCCCTTGTCGTTTTTTTAATGAACTCGATGAAAGAACTATATTCATTAAAAAAACATGGCTGCTGCCAGTTGCACAGAGATATTCATTTAAACAATTTATTTTTTAGTGCTGTTATAAAAAGTAGCGGAAAGCTGGAGAGATGTCCTGGAAAACAATATGTACTCAAATTAATTTTTTTGTAAGTAAAATATGTCTTCAATAATTGTTATTATAGACATTTTATAAATGACACCAAACATTTTAAATATGTTATAGCAGAAAAAATGTTTTCTATTCTTCAGCAATTTACTCTCCAAAATAAAGCAACAAGCCAAATTTAAAAAAAAAGTGTTACTCTCCATACACATAATTCCATACACGTATGTCGCCCTCAGGTATGTAGGCCTACATGGAACTTGCGAGGTAATGGCCTTTTAGGTATTAAAGTGATATGAAATAAGCAATCTGAAGCTCAAGGGTATATAGTGGTGTATGCTAAGTTTATGTAGATATTTTTACTCGGTAAATGTTTTTGTTACCTAGAAATGACTTACTTGGGTGGAAATTTGAACTAAGGTTGTTTTGTTTATAAAAAATTGTCCTTGTAGTCTATATACAGTACTTTTCAAACTTATTTGTGCATAGTAAAATGTTCTGAAAGCGCCAGTAAAACCCTAATAACGGGATTTAAAACACAAGTTCTTTGTCAAATTGTTTTTCCTTTGTAATCTCGGAAGTATGTACAACAAATTAACGGAAAAAACAAAATAACAATTTTGCTCCTTCATTGAAAAAACACAATGAAATTTGGATTTCCAAATTATTTGTGCAAGCGTTTTTGTGTTTCAAAATTATTTATGCATAACAAAAATTGAAGGGTTGTAAGTCTAAAGGGTCTAAGTGCCAATTTTATTATTTGGAGATATAACAAAAAAACAAAATAAAAAGCACGTTGGCACTTACACCCCGCCACAATTTTTTTTGTGTGTGAATAAAATTTTAAAAGAAACAGGCACCTTGACCCATTTGGATATTATTAGGCCTGCCACATAGATTGTATTTTTGTAAAAATATTGACTTTTGATTTTTTGGCACTTAGACCCTTTAGACTTACAACCCTTCAGTTAAAGAAAAAACCATTATAAATTAAATTGAAATTATTGTTTACATTGTTTTACTTCGTAAACACCGGTTGCGTTCAAGTTACGCAGCTGACTGCAAAATATTGCATTTATGCGTTCAAATTATGAAAACAGCTGCAAAAATACTTCAATAGCAATTGAATGCAGATGACAATCAGCTGCTGCAGTCAGCTGCGTAATGGTGTAAATACAATTGGGGCGACCGGCGAAACTAATTTCTCCGCGACTGTCAAACACGATAACAATACACTGGTTCATATGAAGTTGCATATAATTCGGACCACAACCTCGGCTACGGCGTAAACCACAAAGTACTACAAGATTTTGAATAATTTCATTAAATTATAGTTTTATGTAATTACTTTGAAGGCATAAGTGATTTTTAGGTTATGGTTTTCTTGAGTTGCACTAAACGTTCCTTCACTTTTCGGGATTTAGACTAAATTTCCCCCACCCATCAAGAAACTTTCCGCAGTCTACGACAGGCAAGTTTTTCTATTGGAGCAGACCTTATTTATAATCTTCTAACAAAAATCAACAAAAAAACATAAGACGAACAAAACTCACCAATGTTTAAAAAATAGAGAAGAATGTATCATCATTCATTGCGCTCCTTTAATCTAGGGTGAACAGAAATTTCCGAAAGCAAAAGAGTATGAATGAAATTAAAGATGTTATACCGATGTTAGATATTTAGAAAAATATTTATTTAAGCAATGCATATTTTTAAACCAACGTATGTATTTAAATTAAAAAGACAGCACTGTAAGTAATAGGAATATACTATTTATTATAGACAATAAACACAAATAGATACATAATGTATATAAAGCAAAAATAAAAACTTAACAGATGTGTATTCTAACTCCTTTACGTTAGTTATAAGTGAAAAAAAAGTACTTTTCCTCTTATTCATACATATGAGAAATTCTACTTTTTCAAATCAAATGTTTAAGAATTATATTTTGTCGATTTTTTAGCTTTTTGTAATAAATTTATATCTCCTTTTATTTTTTTAAAAAATTCTTGGCAGGTAAAGTTAATATTTAATATTACTTTCATCACATCTTCCAAAGTTGAAATTTGCGGCCTACTTTTTTCTTCAGACAGTAATTTTTTATTATGCTAAACAGTCTTTCGCATTGCACATTTGCACCAGGTAATGTAAAAATAAAACATATCAAAGGTTTTATTAGAGGTCCCGCCAAAAGAGTTGATCCCGGAGCGCGCAGCTGGGGAAATTAAAGCTGCACACAAATAAAAATTGCGCACATATTGATAAGAAATGCGCTTATGTATTTCAAATTTCCCCTTCGAAATTTGTTGCGACTAGGCTATGGGACGGGAACGGCATGCGGTGATTCTACTGCGCATGGAAAACGCGACTTTCTCGGCATCAACTCTTTTGGCGGGACCTCTATCTTTAAAAAAAAGATTTAATTTCATTAAATCTTTGTATATAGATTGCTGTAGCCGGATGTTCCGCGAGGTTGATTTTCGATTTATATTAAGACCCATCACAATTGCCAACGGTCCATCATGTTGAAATTCTTTTGATTCCATTCTTTCAAGTAGGCTTCCAAGCACCTATTAATAATATTATAAGTATCAAAATTATCGTTGTCGGTAACAATGTTGTTCCTACTGAGAAACAGTAGCAATGAGCTCCGTCCGTTTTTACAAATATTTGAGAGTTCCATATAAACGAAACGAAACACTTAAACGATACTGGCCATGTTTACGCGGAGATTGACACAGTTCAATGCAACTTAACACATTTAGCAAAGCTTAACAACCCTAAGAAAAGTGATGCGATATTAAAAAAGAGTATATGTAATGATGATATTAAAAAAAAGAGTATATTTTACAATTTTTGAAAAAAGAGAGAGTATGGATAAATCGGATGCCAAAAAGAGTATAATACTCTTAAAAAGAGTAGTTCTGGTCAGCCTATTTAATCCCTCATGGGACATAGGGCGGAAAGAATGAATGTAGATAGAAAAATATGTTTGATTTAAACTACAATAAATAAATGTTTTTTATACATATGAAACAATCAAGATTTTTTCTAAAGCACTAATTAGTTTTGTTTGTTTATCTGCTTTAATTAGGAAATTGGAATTAGAAATTATTCAATAAACTTTAAATATCGTTTTTTTTTTTGGTTTTCAGGTAGGATAAAATAATTATTATAACTAAGCAGTTTAATTATTATAACGTTTATGAAACAATTAAAATAAATTTTTGGTTTTCAGAACAACGCTATCGTTTATTGAAGTTTCTCTTGAAGTTTCCCAATCCTTGAGAGATATTGTCTTATAAAACGATATTTCTAGTTAAATTTAAGAAAAATGGAAAAACTACGATTTAAATTTGCGTTATTGGGGGCAACTGACGGAAAAACAAATGTGATTTGCATAACCTCTATTGAGACACCGGATGGACGTGTTTTCGAAGTCCCAGATGATTTAAAGGCCGCAAGTAAGCACACTACCATATTAACTTCAGACGTATTTGCAAAAATCAAAAACTCGCTTAACCCTTATTTTACACACTGGGTCAAATTGACCCCACGGTTTGTTCGAGACGATTTTTCTCGAACAAACCGTTAGAATTAGGGCCTGTAGCGTCACTGGCATTTAGGGGAAGTTTCAAACTAAAGGCCCATGCGGAGAAAGTTAGTCAGTTGTGTTTCCACTGCTAAAGCGAGCGCGTCAAAGTTGAGTTGAGGTCAATCTGACCCGAGTGTGTAAACGACGTCGATTTTAGTGAAAATTGGAGCAACTTTTTTTGTGACTTTTTTAATCATTTTTCAACAATTCAAAGGGTAAGTTGTGACGAAAAGTCGAAAAAATTTTATTTTAATAATAATAATAAATAATTTTTTTTTCTTTTTCATACGATTTACGTTCTCGCCCTGTGCGAGAGTTATTAGAGCGAGACGACGAGGATGATGAAGTTCTCGATGAAGTCTCTTCTGGGGAGGAAGATCGACTCTCTGAAGAAGACGAAGTTCTCGACAGCGACGAGTATCAACCTTCAGATGACGACGCCGACAGTGACCTTGATAATATGCCGTTAGATCGTCGGCTGTTTAGGGCTCAGCTCGTGAATGCCATGGAACGCGGTCGACCAAGAAGCATTATACGTGGAAAAAATGGTTACCGATGGAAAATGCGAAAAGAGGAGAGACGCTCATCAGGTAAATACCGTTATAAATTCTAGGGCCTCGCTGAACAATTTAGGCGGGCCACGTTGTGTGCTTGCGCTTGCTGCGTCAGTGCTCTCGACGCTCTCTCTTATAAGGGCACGTGACTCAGCAGTTTCTCCTCGCTCGCAGAGCAGGTATACGCACACAGATATGCTTACAAACTATTCTTTTGATTTTCAGATCGGCGCGCTGCGCATACCGAGCAAATTCCAGGACCAACGGGCCCAGCTACTGGACTGATGACATTCCAAGAATTATGGTCAGTTTTGATAACCGATGAAATGTTAGAGACAATAGTGAATCATACAAATACTGAAATCGAAAATGTTTGTATAAATTATATAGAAAAAGACATTGGAATTCAGTCATATCATCACCATACAGACCTCGAAGAAATGAAAGCTTTTATCGGTATTTTATATTATTCCGGTGCTTGGAAATTTTCTCACGTCAACGTTCACGAACTTTGGAATTATGAAAATGGGTTCAGCATGTTCCGTGCTGTAATGCCGAAATTGCGTTTTATATTCCTATACAAATGCATTCGATTTGACGATAAAGCTACCCGTGACAGAACTGATAAACTTGCGCCAATCAGGGAATTGTGGTCCCAGTTCATAAGTAACTGTCAGAATGCTTATAATCCATCGGACAAAGCAACTGTCGATGAGCAGCTGCTCGGTTTTCGTGGTAGGTGCCCCTTTCGGATGTACATAAAATCAAAGCCGGACAGGTACGGCCTGAAAGTAGTAACTCTCAACGATGCCAATACGGGCTACCTTTACAACGGAGAACCGTACTTAGGGAAAAATGCGCGTATTCATTTGCTTCCGGGTGAAAGTTCCTTAGAGTACTTTTTTCGAGTAGTGACTGTCCCTATTCACAATTCAGACCGCACTGTCACGTGTGACAATTGGTTCACCAGCATTCCATTGCTTGAACGGTTTCTAAAACAATACGGTTTGACAATCACTGGCACGATTCGAAAAAACAAGCGCGAAATACCATTACAAATGAAAACACCCTCGAAAACCGTACCAGATTCGCGATTCTGTTTCTCAGAAGATTCTGATATCATGCTGGTGTCATACACGCCGAAAAAAAACAAAACAGTTCTTTTGGTTTCCACTCATTCAAAATCCATGGGAGTAACATATGGTAAACCAAACCTTGTTTTGCACTACAACGACACAAAAGGTGGTACTGATAGATTCGATCAGCTGTGCCACGCGTACACCGTCACCAGAAGAACGGATCGCTGGCCTATGCGGTTCTTTTTCGGTATTTTGGACCAGGCAGCCGTCAATGCCAGAATTCTCCTGAAATGTGCATACGTAAATGCCCAAAATACCGAAACATTGAAAGCAAGTGTCTCTTTGAATCGGTTGGCAGTCCACCTTGCAAAACAATTCATGATGACGAGGCTTGAGAATCCACTTGTACGAATTTCCGTGAAAGTGCTCTTGAAAAGTTTTCTGGGGTTGGATCAACCCTCTGTCCTTGAAAATGAACGACCACGATTGCCTTCGAGGGTGAGGTGCACTGTCTGTCATCGAAGCGGCGATAAAAAGACGACAATGCAGTGCCCTTCATGCCTGCGTCCGATGTGCGACGAACATCGGATGTATTTGTGCATCGAATGCGCTGGAGAGGCATAGAACTTTAGTTTTGTATCGTTTTTTTCCTTTAAATTTAAGTAAACATTGTTAATTTTAAGTACAAACTATGTTTTGTAATGTTAAGTGACTTTTTGTAAAGAATAAACTGCAAAAATTGCAAAAAAATTATGTCTCATTTTTACCTTCTTTTTTCAGCATTCATTTTGCAGAATAAATACCTTTTTTTAAAGAACCGCTGCCAACTTCATTTTTACTTCAAAGTGTACCTCTTCCTACGTTTACCTCTAAATTTTGACGTAAAAATATTAAAAATTGAAAAAGATATGAATTTTTGAAAAAAAAAAAAAAACACTTTCCTGGTTTTTTTTTTTTTTTTGATAATTTTTTTTGTTAATTTAACAATAACAATTGACGTTAACAACCATGCAGTACTCTTCAGAAAGGTTCAAAATATATGTGTAATTTTTTACAACCCGTTATGTAAACAAATACAAAAGTTACTAACATTTTTCTCGTTGGAGTCAAATTGACCCAGTGTGTAAAGTACGTAATTTTTTGATAGTGTGTAACACAAAGGTTAAAATAAGACACCAAACACGTGCCGTATGGATCCCCCTAAGTCCGGAATTGAAGAAGATATATCTAGACGAAGGGGACAATGTGCAGTTTGGGGACCAGTATTTAGATGAGATTATAGAAAAAACAATGCCTTGACAAAAGAACAGTAATAGCAATGGAGCAGAGAAAAAAAATATAGCAAAAACTGCTGAAAGATTTCTCGTAGAAAAATTTCCAAATAAAACATCAAATGCTGATCAATGGATTAATGAATTTGAGTGCGAATGTGGAAGATTTGAGATTCTACAAGATGAAGAGAAAATTGAGATTCTGAAACATCTACTAGAAAAACAGTGCCAAGATTGGTATAGCGGTATGCTAATGGAATTTACGGTGAAGTCCGAATGGGCAGTATGGAAGGATAACTTTTGTGAAGCTTATGGAAATAAAGGTT
Source organism: Thereva unica (assembly GCA_949987705.1). NCBI lineage: Eukaryota > Metazoa > Arthropoda > Insecta > Diptera > Therevidae > Thereva > Thereva unica. The sequence continues at coordinate 35,049,676 of OX465282.1, read as the reverse complement.
GGTCCCAAGTCAAATACGCATTTACATTTAAATTTCAAGCTGGTTCGTTACTGGAATATGCCACAAAAAAAGAAAGACTATTACTAGAAATCAATAAACACATCGACACCCAAACAATGATAAATCTTATTGTAATGGGTTTACAGATTACATAATGGATAAAATTGATAAAGAAAAGGTAAAAACGACCACAAGCCTCTACAATGAAATCGGAAAACATGAACATTATTTATTTATTAACACAGGTGTATAACAATATTGTATAATAATCTACTAAACATAAACAGTTATCGGCATTATCTTTACTAAGTAACAATATTTCGCTTAACAATATTTCGCTGAAGGCCGAAGCCTGTGCGCGACCCTGTGTAAATATATCGCAGATTAACAATTTTTTTTTCAAAGTTCAAATTTCAAAATTTATCTCACATAGCAAATAAGGAAATAGAAAATTTGTAAGTTAATAGTAATAGTAAATAAGAATAAATATATCATAAGTTTTATATTATTGGTCGAAGTATTTTTTTAAAATCTGCTAAAGACATTTCTATTAGCCATTTCCTAATTTTCTTGCAGTTTTTTAAATTCATTAAAGTGCTCTCTTTATAAGGCAGTGGCAAGGCATTGAAGGCCTTGCAACTGACGTATTGATGGTTCCGCCTATCTATCTCTTTGTTGATTTTTATTGAAGGTACTGTGATGATTCTGTGTGATTTTTCTTTATGATCAAAATAAGAAGTTTGTAACAAGTCAAAATTTTTAAACACTGATTTTTCTATAAAATATTTTTTGATGTTAATTATATTGCATTCCTTAAAGAGTTTTTCTGAATCGTAGTATAGGGGTTTATTAAATATTATTTTCAAAAGTTGTTTTTGTATGCAAAGTAAAGTGCTAATTGTTTTTTCATGAGTGCCTCCCCATACAATTATTCCGTAAGTCGCTACTGACCAAAAAAGTGCAAAATAAATCATTAAAAGTTGTTCTCTATGTAAGTAATATTTAAGTTTGTAAAACAAATAGATAAGATATCTGCTTTTTTTTACCACTCTTTCGACGTGCTTACTCCAATTTAGATTCGAGTCTACAATAATGCCGAGATATTTCGTTTCAGTTACTCTATTGATATTCGTACAATCGCAAGTATCACGGAGACAGTCAATTGAATGTATAATCACAGGCGTGTCCGGTGGTAGACTATTCTTATAGCTTCCGAAAGTCATGTAAACAGTTTTTTTGATATTCAAAGAAAGGTGATTTTTATAAAGTGCTCTGTATACTTTATTAATGTCGTTATTACATGTATTGAAAGCTTGTTGCCAAGTTTTTTCTTTTACGATTAAGACAGTGTCATCTGCGAAAGACACGATATCACTGGCTAGGTCCATCTCAAGCATATCATTCATGTATAATATGAATAATATCGGTCCCAGTACCGTGCCCTGCGGGACGCCACACTTTACTTTTAACTCAACGCTACACGAATTATCTATTTTTACAATCTGCGTCCTATCATTCAGATAACTATGCATAAGTTTGTGCGCATTTCCTCGGAAACCTAAATTATACAGCTTATTCAATAATATACAATGATCGACAGTGTCAAAAGCTTTTGCAAGATCGAGAAAAACTGTGACATTTAACGAACAGAAAAAATTACAGCAAGAATAACAGAAATACCTATGAGCAAGGCCGGATAGGCAACATGTTAGCGGCCCGGGAAATGATATTTTTCGGAAATTTTGTAACTAAGCTTACCTTACCCTCCTTTTCAAAAGTTATATGTTCTTGATGCGTGCTTTTTGTTTTTAGGGGGTGAAAACTACCCCCTTTGAAAAAAAATTTAAAAACAATAAATTTAAGCAATATTTCTATTAAAATGTTTAAATATATAAAATAAGCTTTCTTTCATATACTGGGATGTAATTTATGTTGAATGTTTCACCCCTATCCAAATCCCCTATGACGAGATTCACAACAAAATTAGATTTTAACATCTATCGATTTCTGCAATTATTTTGAGTGTGCCAATTTGCACCCCCTAGAAGGGAAAAAGCACATCTCAACACAACATAACTTTTGTTTCTTAAGCTTCTACCTACTTACTGCCCAAATTTTGCATGATTCGGTCCTGCCCGAAAGAATTCGGAGCCAGAAACCGCTATCCACTGGACTATAAATAGAGCATAGGTTTATTACAGATAACATGCTATAGCAAAACCCAACTGGCGGAAAACTAGTAATCGAAATGCTAAAGACACAAATGTCGTGTTTTGTAATAGAAAATGCTACATATTTTTTCTCTAGCAAAGAAGTAAAATACAAAACCCTGAAAATAAAAAAAAATATATAAAACGTTTTTCATTCAGAATTCGTAAATTTTTTAAATAGTCATTAAAGCGCCAGAAAAATACACTTCCCTTTAGCAATACGCAGCCGTAACTGATGAAAACAAGTGATTTTATAGGAGGAGCTAAATGAAGCTTTTGTCAAGCTTTTAAGCATTTTTAATAGCTTTGTACCCCACCATGCGCCAAATGTCACAGAATTTTAAAACATCTATACCACATAATAAACAAAACATAAACGTTTGAGAGTTATTCATGGGCAGTTGGAAGAAGAAATATAAAAACTCAGTTTTTTTGCTAGTTAATTATATAGACAACTAATACTGCAAAATAGAGAAAAAAAAATGTACAAAAGTCCTTCAAAAACTAGTCAAGAAAATGAAAAATACATTCCGGTTCTTTATTTTCGGTAAGTAAATGTAGATCATTTACAGGTACTTTCAACCAACGGCCCTGCGGGCCTTTGAGCAGCCGGCCCACCGGGAAATTTTCCGGTTCGTCTTATGGCCCATCCGCCTCTGCCTATGAGTATAAAAAGAAACCAGGTATTCGGTTCTATCCTGAAGAAAAGTGCTGGTTCAAACAAGCAGAAGAATATAGTCAGAAGAGAATAAATAGTAAAACCGTAAACAATTCAGTGATTGACGTTGAACTCAATTACAATGATCAAAAAAACGAGTAATGACACCATTAATTAAAGTCAAACTACTGTTAAATGCAGAATTAGAAATATTTGGAGTATATGATTCAGGCTCAAATGTTTCAATAATTAATTCCAAATTAATAAGAGTGAAAGGAAAGAATAATTCAAAGAGTGATAATTTAATCACAATTAATGGTGTTAAAGAAACAATTGGTTTGACAACTATCAAAATAAAAATTTATGATATTGAAGAAAAATCAGATGTTTATATAATTGATTAACAAGAATTTAAATACGATTTTCTAATTGGACTAGATATCATCAAACAATTTAGACTGGTTCAAGATGAAAATTTGAAAATTTAACAGAAAAGAGAAGAAATAAAAATAGAAAAAGAAGAAAAAGAAATGAAAGATAAAACAAATCCGTGTTCAATAAATTTCAATGAACACATAAAAGAAGAAGATTTCAAAATGAGTATGAGTAATTTAAATACCCCACAGAAGTCCGAAATATACAAACTGATAGATACTTACAAATCAAGCTTTGCAAAAGACAAATATGACATTGGCACGGTCAGTGAATATGAAGCACTATTGATCTACTCATGGACAAATATTGTTGTAAAAGGCCTTATAGATGTTCAGTTGAAGATAACAAGGAAATAGAAGAACAAATAGCCAAATTACTTGACAAAAATCTTATAGAAGAATCTTATAGTCCCTTTGCGGCACCGGTAACTTTGGCGTCCAAAAAAGAAGACAATAAAAAATCAAGACTATGTATAGATTTTAGAGAACTAAATAAGATAGTAGTACCTCAAGCACAACCATTTCCATTGATCGGAGACCTAGTGATGAAGGCAAGAAACTCAAAATATTTTACAACACTTGATATCAATTCAGCCTTCTGGGTAATCCCACTAAGAATCGAAGATAGAAAGAAAACTGCCTTTGTAACACAGGAAGGGCATTACCAGTGGACATGTTTACCCTTTGGCCTAAAGACTGCACCAGCTATTTTTCAAAGGATACTAGGTAACTATATTCGCTGAGTGAACCGTGAGATTTTTATGAAACATATTCATTAGAATAAATTAAAGATTTTTTATACTTGTTTCAATTTTTTATTTATTTCTTTCCGATACGCGTATTTCGGCTTATGAGGCCATTTTCAAGGAGCCTCACAAGAGCACTACAATTTATTAAATGAACACATCGACTTTTTACATTCACCATTAAACCACTTTATTGTTAAAAATCTCCACATGTAAATACTTCCACTATTATTATTTTACTTGTCTCATGGTATTGGACTGCAATATTTAATATTTGATATTGTACTTTAGTTTTAGTTGAAGACTCCTTGAAAATGGCCTCATAAGCCGAAATACGCGTATCGGAAAGAAATAAATAAAAAATTGAAACAAGTATAAAAAATCTTTAATTTATACTAGGTAACATTTTAAGAAAATATAAGCTCACTGATTTTGCAGTTAACTACATAGATGATATCCTCATATTTTCAAAAACATTTTCGGAGCACATAAGCCATTTAGCACAATTGTTAGAAGCGATAAAAATAGAGGGTTTTAGATTAAAATTCACAAAATGTACATTTGCTTCAAATTCAGTAAAGTATCTCGGCCATATAATACATAATAATACAGTATAACCAGTAAGAGATAATTTAGTGTCAATAAAAGATTTCCCAACACCAAAAACTCCAAAAAATGTGAGACAATTTCTGGGGAAAATTAACTTCTATCATGAGTATATACCAAAAAGCGCGGTACAACTTACCTTTACAACTTACTTTGGAAAAATCAGAAATTTATATGGTCCGCTGATTGTCAAAAATCGTTTGAAGCTATCAAAAATTTATTGTGCTCGTAACCAATCTTAGAAATATTTGATCAGAATTTGCCGATAAATATTCACACAGATGCATCTTTAGAAGGTATTGGGGCAGTGTTAAAACAAACACAGCCAAATGGAAAAGATAAGCCAGTGGCATACTTCTCAAAAAAATTCAAAAAAAATCAAGTACAAAAGAAAAAAAAGGCAGTTTATTTAGAATGCTTAGCGATTAAAGAAGCGATAAGATACTGGCAATATTGGCTAATAGGAAGATCATTCACAGTATATTCGGACCATAAGCCATTGGAAAATTTAAATATTAAGTCTAGGACAGACGAAGAATTAGGCGATTTGGCATACTATTTATCACAGTATGATTTTAAAATAAAATACGCTCCCGGAAAAGAAAATATAGAAGCAGATTGTTTAAGTAGGAACCCAGCATTGGATGCAAGTGAGGATGCAGATGAACAACTAAAAATTGTAAACATGATAAAATTGGATGACATTGTTAAAGATCAGGAAAACAATGAAGATATACGAAATAATATATCAAAATTAATATCAAGATACAATATTTACTATAAAAAGGTTAGAAAACGTGAGAAAATTATTTTATCAGAAGATTTTAGTAAAAAACTCATTAAAGATGTACATGAAAACATGTGTCATTTAGGGGTAAAACAAATGCAAAACAAAATTAGTCCGTTATAGGGTGTGTTTCTTTACTCATTCCATAGAAGGAATAGAATAAAAAGAATACTTGATGGAATATTCGGAATAGAATGAATAAAGAAACCGTTAATGACAGTAAACAAACTGAAGAAAAATTGTGATTTATTCAAAAGAGTTGTGTATTTTAAAAATATTGTGGGACCTATATGTAAACTAAAATAAGATTAGACTTTTGATGTCTCCTGGGGTCCATTTGAAATTATTATTATCCATATCTGAAATTATTATTATTATTAGAAATACTTTTAAAAATGATAACAAATAAATAAGGCCGCATTCTTGCCAAATGACACAATTATGACAGTAATATATTTATATTATGTTATATTAGTGAGGTTAATTCCCTTTATTCTAAAAGTGTTCCATCTCAAGAGGTAGCTTAAAAAGAATACATTCCGAATATTCCGAATGAATAAAGAAACGCTTCATATGTCAATTCAAAACTTGGGAATGAATAAAGAAACACATTTTCTGTCTATTCCTTCTATGGAATGAATAAAGAAACACACCCATATACAGCAAAAAACTTAACGATAAATATTAAAAGACATTGTAAAAGTTGTGAGATATGTATAAAAAATAAAACGAGAGGACAGGAAAAATATGGGCTAATGTCACATTTAGGTCCCGCCACAAAATCATTTGAAATAGTCTCAATAGACACGATTGGAGGTTTTGGGGGCTCACGATCAACGAAAAGATATTTACAGCTTCTAGTGGACCACTTTACACGATATGCTTATTATACACAGTGCTAATGATTTTGTTAATCTAATCAATAATGTTACAGATTCTAATACAATAGGGATGCTTCTAACTGATCAATACCCAGGAATTAACTCAAAAGAATTCAAGACATTTTTAAATAAAAGATCAATAGTGAATAGGTAAATATAATAATACAGAACATACAGTAACTGGGTTTGCGCCAAAATACCTGTTGGATGGTACAGATGCTTCCCTTTTGCCAAATGAACTGAAGAGAGTTAAAACAGAACTTGAATGGATTAGAGATAGAAAAACAGCATTTGAAAATTCAATAAAATCACATAACTACAATAAACAAATAATAGAACTAAAAGTAATTTCAATACAGGGGATATGGTGTACATAGAGAATGGATACAAACTAAATAGAAAAAAATTAGATGAACTGAAGATTGGTCCATTTAAAATTATTGAAAAGATATCAAATTCAATATATAGAATTGATACAGGTCATAAAAAGTCAGAGTCAAATCTCTTTCATATCACAAAACTTATACCAATACCCACATAAAAACAGAAATACGACGGGCAAAAATTTTACTTTGTTCATTACAATATTGTAAAATTTTATTTAATTTTAATTTTAATAAGTGTAGATAAGTGAAAATTTTGAAGAAAATTTTCTTTTTTGTGGGGGAAGATGTAAAGAAAGTAAATTTCTTATTATATTGCTTGGAGTAGGCATCCTGATTTGACACATCCTGGAAACAAGAGAAACATTAATAATTAGGAAATTGGAATTAGAAATTAATCAATAAACTTTAAATATAGTTTTTTTGGTTTTCAGGTAATTATTATAACTAAGCAGTTTAATTATTATAACGTTTATGAAACAATTAAAATAAATTTTTGGTTTTCAGGACAACGCTATCGTTTATTGAAGTTTCCCAATCCTTATATATATATATATATATATATATATATATATATATATATATATATATATATATATATATATATATATATATATATATATATATATATCTATATATATATATATATATATATATATATATATATACCAATTTGCAAGAAATTTTTTGTGTATATTTGGTAGGTCTGAGAATAGGTCGTAGGCTATTTTTTATACCTTTAACCAAAAAAACAGCTGCAAAATCCAAAAAAAGTGGTAATTTTAGGAATTTTCACTTCATTTTAGTTTCAATAGCTTCATGGCCTACCTATTGTTTGACAAATGTAAAATTGTCATTAAATTGAATCATTACATTTAATGAAAATTTCAAATTTACGCAGCTGTCAAACAATAGGTAGGCCATGACGCTATTGAAACTAAAATGATCCATGGCGGCCGTCTCAAGAGGGCGGTGTACCACTTTCTTCACAACCACCTCGACATGGGTATCAAATGAAAGGGTATGATAAGTAGAATATAATAAGCAATGTAGTATACAAAATATATCTTTAAATCCATGGCGGCCGTCTCAAGAGGGCGGGATACCACTTTCTTCACAACCACCTCGACATGGGTATCAAATGAAAGGGTATGATAAGTAGAATACAATAAGCAATGTAGTATACAAAATATATCTTTAGATCCATGGCGGCCGTCTCAAGAGGCCGGATTACCACTTTATTCACAACCACCTCAACATGGGTATCAAATGAAAGGGTATGTTAAGGAAAATACAATAAGCAATGTAGTATACAAAATATATCTTTAGATCCATGGCGGCCGTCTCAAGAGGGCGAGGTACCACTTTCTTCACAACCACCTCAACATGGGTATCAAATGAAAGGGTATGTTAAGTAGAATATAATAAGCAATGTAGTATACAAAATATATCTTTAGATCCATGGCGGCCGTCTCAAGAGGGCGGGATACCACTTTCTTCACAACCACCTCGACATGGGTATCAAATGAAAGGGTATGATAAGTAGAATACAATAAGCAATGTAGTATACAAAATATATCTTTAGATCCATGGCGGCCGTCTCAAGAGGCCGGATTACCACTTTATTCACAACCACCTCAACATGGGTATCAAATGAAAGGGTATGTTAAGGAAAATACAATAAGCAATGTAGTATACAAAATATATCTTTAGATCCATGGCGGCCGTCTCAAGAGGGCGGGGTACCACTTTCTTCACAACCACCTCGACATGGGTATCAAATGAAAGGGTATGATAAGTAGAATACAATAAGCAATGTAGTATACAAAATATATCTTTAGATCCATGGCGGCCGTTTCAAGAGGCCGAATTACCACTTTCTTCACAACCACCTCGACATGGGTATGAAATGAAAGGGTATGATAAGTAGAATACAATAAGCAATGTAGCATACAAAATATATCTTTAGATCCATGGCGGCCGTCTAAAGAGGCCGGATTACCACTTTCTTCACAATCCCCTCAACATGGGTATCAAATGAAAGGGTATGATAAGTAGAATACAATAAGCAATGTAGTAGACTCAATATACCGATTCATGGCGGCCGACGCAAGACCCATGTTCTTTGAGGCATTTCATCTGTGTAAAATTCATATCTCGAAAAATATTAAGTCAATGGATGGTTTTTATTGTTTACTATTGACTTATGGGTGCAGCGTAGGCGCACCGGGTCCCAGCTAGTATATATATATATATATATATATATATATATATATATATATATATATATATATATATATATATATATATATAAGGGTGGCCGTTATTTCCCAAATTAAAAATATTTATGAGAAGACTGGTCAAATCGATTACTTAGATGTCAAAAAGGAAATTATCAATTTTAAAAAATTTTTAACACTAATTTTCGCGTGCCTCTAGACAAAACAATTTCCCCATTTAAATAACATGGGAAAATCCATTTTCACGTTATGTTATTTATTTACAACATTATCCGAATAGCTGTGAGTATCGGAAATGCTTAAAAACATCAAGAATAGTTAAAAAAAAGACGGAAAGTGTTATGGCTTCTCGATGGCACAGTAGACATGAATATGTCTTATCCCTGGGGTCTATTTGTTTCTTGTTCTTATTGGAAATCACCTTCTTGTTCTTATTGGAAAGAACCCCTGGAGGGGGTCGAAAGGAATGCACACAACAATATATATCTGGCTCGCTTCAATACATACCCTTCAACCACCTTATCCTTTTCCACAATGTAACAGAATACAAACACACGAAACGAAATCGTTCAAAATAAAAAAATTGTGCTTTTGCAAAAATTCTAAACGCGCCGCGGCCGCACCACACTCAATCCGCAAACTGCGTAGTAAGAAAATTCCCTGATATAGATCCTGATTCCGCCCCGCTTCGAAAACACAAAAATATCGCGCGACGGACGACTCAAGCACACCTTTTCTAATGGGGCCCATCCACAGGCCAACTAGTTGTCCTAACTGAGTTGTGTTGTCACTGAATCGCATCGTGTGTGGGGCAGTTGGCAAACTGATTTGACAGTTGGGGTTTCAGTTGGGATAAATCAAAATCTTTTAATTTTATGAGGGCGGGGTTTAGAGTTTGGGCAACTAGTCGCACTGTGTGTATTGCAGTTTGGCAAACTACTTGGATGAATTAAGCCTGAATTCGAAGAATATATTTTTTGCAAGTTTATTTTGCATTATTTTTAATTTAAATTATGAAAGTTCACATATTATTAAATTATTTTCATAATTTATACTTTTAGAATTTAATTTATATTTTGAAAAATATAAATATTCATATTAATATTAATCTAAAAAATCATCTTTCTCCAATTTTTATTATTATAAAATTAGTCGCGGGTTTTCCACAATTTCATTTAACTTTCAAATTGCCTATAAAATATCGAATTGACAGTTGAAATATCAACTCAGTTGAAGCGTTTGTGGCAAAACAACAACTTTTTACACAACTCAGTTTGGACAACTAGTTGGATGGGCCCCATAAGCTGTTTAAAAAATCTCACACAAAGTAAAATATCCTGGACACTTTTTCTCACTCTTGGAACAAGAACTCGCAGCGATTGAACAAAAAAAAGCTGCTATGATATTGGACGCATAAAAGCTGCTAGCATAGCTTCTTGTTAATGTATGTGCTCGAAACAGTCATTTTGGCAAAACGACAAATATTCATGTCAAAAGAAATGTCTCGAAAATTTTCTAACCTTAAGAAAGCTTTCGATAATATTTTCACCTAAAAATATGCAGAATTAAATATAAATTTAATTTGCTTCTAAAATTTATCCTAAAAGTATGCCAAACAGTAATGAGTCATGGTAACGATTTTCGTCTCCGCACATTCTTTCAAATAGACCCCAGGGATAAGACATATTCATGTCAAAAAATTATCTAAATTGGTTAAATATTGTGGTCTCTAGAAACTTTTGAACCAAAAAAGTGCTTTCTGCGCCAGTGTGCGCCGCCCCAAACGAGGGAGTTATATTCGAGAAGAGGCCGAATGTAGGATTTATAAATAACAGCACGGGCCGAAGGGGTCAAACTCATATCCCAACTAGTTTACGTTTGTTATTAGTTAATGTCCTTAAACCGACGTCCCATTTAAAGATGAAAGTATTCAATTACAATAAATATAACCTGGCTCACTTGGCGCTTACGTGGATGTGAAATCTTGGTTGTCCAAATAGTTTTTACAAATTATTACATTGCGTTATATTGGGTGAAGCTAGGGGCACCATGTTCCAGCTAGTTTATTTCTCTGACGTTTTCCTTATCACTCTTTCCAGGACGAGGTTGAGGAGCATTGCGGCCAGCCAATCCCCTTGTCTAAGGCCCCTATTGCGAATGTCGATCCGTAATCGACAAGCGACATGTATCGATTATAGACTGTCGATTATTTAGTTTGATATTGCGAATGTCGATTCTAATCAAAACTTGTCGATTTGACAGTCGACTTTTATCGATTGCTTTTTTGCTCACGACAAATTTTGCCAGGAATTTTAACAAAAAACTGCTCAAAATAATTTTCTAAATCAGAGTAGGCCAAATATTTGTCGATTGGGTTACACAATGCCAAAAAGAAAATTAATCGACACAATCGACTATAGTCGAGTCGATCGTTAATCGACACTCGCAATAGGGGCCTAAGTCTTTAGTTATGTTCGTTTACTTTGGGCAGATAAAAGTTTTCTGGTAAAACTTTATGAGAGTGGGGGTAGAATTTGCTAAAAGTAAGCGAACGGGTTTTGGGTGGAAACTTTATATGACATAATTTTGACATTTTTTCTCAAATAAATGTTTACGGAGTTTTAATTATAAAAATGGTAGATAATAAAGTTTTGAGTGTTCTATTGTTCTTGGAGAACATTCAATTTGGATGCTTGATGCCTGCTCCATGTTTTTAACGCAAATATTAAAAAATTAAGACGCTTGTCAATGAAGCACGCTTGTCATTTCTGAAATGTCACGAATAAAATTTGACAGAACATTTCCAACCACAGAAAATTTTGTGGGTAGAAAACTTAAAAAAATTTATGCCTGGGGAAGCGAAATTTCCCCTGTCCAGAAAGTAAACGAACGGGTTTTGGGATAAAGTTTTATAAAACTTTATAAAACTTTAAGTAAACGAACAAAACTTTTGTCGTACATCGAACTCTTCTATTACAGTATATTGGATCTTTACCCTCGCCAGTGAGCTATTTGTTGCGTGTTTTTTCAGTTGAGCCAGCTTAAAGGGGACTCCTAATCAATTGAGTCATTTGTTCGAAATCGACATATGGTATACAAGGTGTATTGCTAAAACTGTCGAAATGCCCAGCTTGGTCTTGGATAGATGAACAAAAATTCGTATGAGTGGGGGAAAATCGTAACGGTAGAGGCCTCTACAAAAAAAAATCAAAACGCCCTAGCGGCTAAACCGTTACGATTTCCCCCCACCAGTACGTTCCTTACCCAGCTTTTCACTAGAATTTGTTGTTTTTTGCCTTTTACAGCTTCCTCAGCCAGTATTTGTGGTTCTATTGAGATTTTATCTTGAGGAATTACAATGTTATTAGGTACTAGTTGTAGTTTTTTTACGGCTTCAGTCTTTACTTGACTGTTTATATTCTTTATTCTTTTATTTACTTGATTATTATTGTTTTTTCTATATCTGGTCCCTAGTTTTTTCCCGATCATCTTTCCAGCAACTAGGTAGTTAGCTCCTCGATGATTCCATTCATTTATTATACTACTGCAATGGCTAATATTAGCTAGAACAGAACAGTTTTTGTATTAATTATTGCACTTACTAAATTCAAATAGTTTCTGCAGGTTTATCTTTGCGAACAAATTGTGTACATTGCTTAACAAACCTCAACCAATCTACAAGTGGAGGAATAATTATAAATTTTGTTTTTGTTAACTTCAAGTTTATGCTTCTTTTACATTCAGGCAAGCTTTAATTTTTATTTCACCTCGAGTTGATACAAATATAAGATTCACAGTCACTTAATTTAGCTAAATGTGCACTACAATCTGATGTGCACTGCTTCTAATAAACTCACTGATGACGATACTTGTAATGCAAGAAGCCAGCGCTGATTAGCTTTAAAACGGTCCATTCACATCGAAAGTGTAGATGCAGCTATACGATGGGAGGGATTTGATAAAAGTGCAGAGTTTATAAAATCCCTTCAAATGCTTCCTACGACTCGCTGTGGGAAGATACATATAGAATCCATTTTCCAGCTCGAAGGACCAAAAAATTGTTTGGAATTTAAAAAGACGATGGTAGGAAAATATCTTTGAATAAAAGCGATTACATAAAACACTATTTTCCACTCTGCAAAATGAAGGTGCACTCGGTAATGATTAAAGCTAAAACTTAAGTTTCTTTATATTTTCTTATAATTTGTAGTTTACTGATACGTTGAAATATCTATGCACTAATTTAACAATCTTATTTATAGCAATATCATGTTTATTGATAGAAGAGAATTTAGTTGATAAACAAATAATGTTAGGTAATTACTTATAAAATTATTTTATCAATATTAATAGTTTTCTTTTGATAATAACAGCTGATGATGACTAAATGAAACCGACAGCTGCAATCAACTATCGCTCTACTCTGCTGAGATGATAATTGAGTGAACAGTGGCCCGTCAGGATATCTGTTATTATTTTTGGCTACCTCTAAACAGCTGGTCGATCCAATTGTTGATGACCGTTCTTACGTGGCAGCTAGCTAAGCTGCAGAAAGGTGCCGGACTGACAAGTGATGAGTTTGCCAATTTCATTACCATGTAATATTGGTATGTATGTATGTATGTTCCTGCTGAGGAGTTTCAGAGAAAATATACAATCCAGGGAAGTCTTTGATACTCCCCGTGGGATTTAATGACCAACATGGCAACTTGACAACTTAAGGTCGATTCGCATTATACGGAACGTCAACGTCATGTCACGGAACAGCAACGGCACGTCAAAATATTCTTTAATGAGTTTTATACTACGCGTTCACATATAATGTAGCAACGTCACGTACCGTCAACGTAACGGCACGTCAAGATTAGTTTGAAACTATATTTTTGATTTGACTGATCTGTTCTGTTGAATGTGAATATAGTAACGGAAGCATTTCGATTTTTTAAAGTATTTATCTTTTTTTAAAACTAATTTATCATGGATGACGAAAAATTGATTAAAAAGGTTCCGCGATATAAGAAGGTGTATGATATCTCGCAAATCTTCTTCTTCCCCATCCAAAATTAATACGGTCATTGCCAACTTTTATTATTAAATTTTGGCATTCCAAATAACAAATTTAAATTATCAATATGGAATAAGATAGTGCTCTATCTAATTTTTCTTGGACTGAACGGCAAAATTCACTTAACTTTGACGTGACGTTTAAGTGCGAATCGAAAGCAAAATTCACGTGTCGTTGCCGTTCCGTGACGTAACGTCGACGTTCCGAATAGTGCGAATCGACCTTTAATGAGTTATTGTAGTTGTTAGTTATGCGACTAACATTTCTCTTGAGTAGAACTGACGCTATAGACTTATTTCTTCGTTGAATTTTACAAAATTGGGCAATAATCAGGTGAACCCAGGGTAGCAAGAAAAACTTCTTAGTTAAGCTTCAGGAAGTCTTTAAATAAAGTAAAGTAAAAATAACATAAACAAGTTTTGCATGAGGTTTAGCTGTGCTAAACACATTACTACCATTATAATCATCAAGAGTCTCATGAGGCATTTTTTTAGGTGACTGTTATAAGTTTATGAATCACCCTTTGTATACCACAAGTCCCAGATACTGGAATGCTTATTTGGCGGTTTTGAATGTGTTGTCATTCCATCTCAAGTCCCTGGTTTATGTCACGCTCAGGATGTTAAGGAATGATCAGCGATTAGTCTTAAATCTGTCACTAAAGACGGATGGAGAGATGTTGCTGAAATCTAGATAGTACTTCTTTCTGTAGGCATTGAATTCGAGAAGATACTTGCAGTCCACTGGGAGCCAGCAACAATTGCTACATTTGGCCCGGCTGATAGTTTATGGAAATGGTACTTTAATATTGCAAAAATGCAGGAAAAGGTTTTTTTTTTGGGTTTTGTAGGGGGTTGGTGTGCCCTTCTAGCCGCCATTTTGGAAAAGGTGTGCAAATGGTTTTGCACTACGTCTCCGTAACAGTGCATCTTACAGAAAATTAGTTGAAATATTTCTTGTTTATAGGCTAGTCGGCGAAAAGGAAAAAATGCTAAAAAGTGCATTTTTGTTTGGCCCATAGCCAGGATTATTATTGGAATTGATTCATTTTGGGGTGTAGTTTAACACCCTAAGTTTACTCACAACTTTTTAATTAAATTTAATAGGCACATTTTTTATATTTCTTTCAATATCTCCGTTCCTGCTAACTTTTAGTATAACATATGCTCTACGGGAAAGCTCTACGTTATGCAATTCTCTAAAAAATAAGCCCTGTTAGAAGTCGCTAGGTGCAAGTGTTATCTTGCAAATAGCTTCCATAGTTTTCAAATCACTATTTGTTTACTCGAAAAGAATTGCATATATAGGGCTGACAATTATCACAAATGGTGTTTATGTAGTCTCGGCAACCTACAAAAAATTCCAACAAGATCAGTTCATTACTTTTTGAGCAAATAAACGATCTAATTTTTTTAACAATGGTGAAATTTTTTGTAAGATCGGTTTATAATTGGGAAACTCATTTAGAAAACTCAAGAAACAATTGAAAATAACTAATGTCAATTTAGTATCAAATTTGGTTATATTTCGTACTTTTTATTACATTTTCACCTAAAGTTGCGTGTGTAAGTCGGATGAACATGTAAATTTTTTGAGGCGAAACAAGAGTACCTCCCTGAGGTTCCATCTTAGGCAAAAGAGGTCGGAACGACTGGTTCGATACTGAATGCAAGCTGTCAACTGGACGTAAGAATGCTGCGTATCGAGCAATTCAGCAGCCTCCGAGAACACGGGCACGCGAAGAGAAATATAAAGGGCTCAAAGGAAACCTGGGAAAAAATCTCGTCCATGAACAGTACAGAGAGCGACGACCCCACCAAGCGCGGGAGTTCTACCGAAGAGGCAGCAGTATGACGCAATTCACATCACTTTGCACATACTGCAAGGACCAATAAGGGAATTTGATCACTGACCCAAAAGGCATCTTGGAGCAATAGGAAGATCACTTTCAGGAATTGCTAAATATCGAGCTAACTGAGGATTCAGAGGCTCCACCAATCTTATGATAACGCTATGCTGCTGCCACCATGATTAGAAAAAGTTAGCAAAGCCATAACATGGCTCAAAAACAACAAGGCCGCTGGTGCAGAATATGGAAGCCCTACATTACCCCAAGTGTGGGAGCAGGAAGTGATGCCATAAAACTGGAGAAAAGGCATCCTTTGCCCGGTACATAAAAAAGGCGGTATAACAGCGTGCACTAACAATCACGGTATAACGATGTTCAGTACCACGTATAAGATATTCTCCACTATCCTACAAAACAGGATGTCCCCAATCGCCAGAAATATCATATGCCACTACCAGTGCGGTTTCAGCCCAGGCATATAATAATAGAGTTTACCTTCTAAAACAGAAGGCGCACTACTCAGCTGGGCTGAGAAACTTTTACCACTCCTTTGTGGCTCAGCTGAAGCATGCAAACATAAAAGCGTATACAGAAATAAATATGTATTATAGAAGCATGCAATAGAAAAGAAGGACTTACGCCACATCGAAAAGGGATTTTGTAATAGCACCTTCACCTTCCTCCTTAGACCATCTTTTTATAAATCCCAGGAGTAAACTGCCCTTAGGTTAGGTTAGGTTGAAATGGCTGCCCCCACCAGGGAGCCCACTTAAGCACGCCATTGGGCCCATTGTGATGCCATTCTGGTATTGGGACATAGTTCAGGCCATTTCAAGCCATTTCGAGCTTTTAATAAAGCGACCGAGTCTAGAGACACCAATATTTTGCAGCTCGCTCAATCCATCAAGGAAAGGTGAGCCAAGTAGGGTCCCTCTTTTCCTTGCTAGGGCGGGACATGTACAGAGAAGATGGGAGACAGTTTCTTCCTCTTCTTCATTACCACAACTTCTACATAAGTCGTTGTGGGGGAGTCCTAATCTTTCGGCGTGTGGGCCGAAGGGACAGTGACCAGTCAGCACCCTTACCACGTGGCTTATCTCCTTTTTGTTCAACTGAACCAGAGATTTTTAACGCTTTGCGTCCAAAGTTGGCTACATTGCATGAAGAGTGCGACAAACCGTTGCTGTGGTCCATCTCAGCCCGGCTCGAGCTAAGCTGATTTTTCTCACAGCTAGTTTATAGGTGCCTAAGGGCATTCCCATTCGGGTTAAGTGGGGTGTCCTTTCCACTTCGGTTCCCTGTCCAGCAAGCTCATCTGCCCTACAGTTTCCCCTAATCCCACTGTGTCCAGGAACCCAACACAGTGTTATATCAAACTGAGTGGCAGTCTCACACAGAGACCTGCGGCAGTTCAGAAGAGTCGTGGATGTTGTGACGACAGAATTAAGAGCCTTGAGGGCCGCGTGGCTATCCGATAGAATACATATATTCTTATTATTTATCTTCAACCATTCGAGAGCCTCCCAGATCGCAGTGACTTCCGCTTGGAAGACGCTGCAGTGGTCGGGTAGACGAAGAGAGGTATTTATATTTAATGCCTCGGAAAAGATACCAGAGCCTACATTATTCCCAATTTTTGAGCCATCTGTGAAGATACATAATGACCCAGTTGGGATAACACCATCTGTCTGCTGAGATGACTGCTCTGGCCGGAATGATGGTATTGAAACCTTTCTCCAAGGTGCACGTAGGTGTAGTATAATCTAGGTTGTTCGCAGTGGTGGCGAATTTCCTAAGGATGGATGAATGGCCATACGAGTATGGAGTCCATCCAAGAGAAGCCTTTGTCCTGGCAGGCGTCCAGGCTGCCATTTGCTCGGCGTGTACATGTATCCAAAGGGGTAAGATGCAATAATCTAGGTTGTTCGCAGTGGTGGCGAATTTCCTAAGGATGGATGAATGGCCATACGAGTGTGGAGTCCATCCAAGAGAAGCCTTTGTCCTGGCAGGCGTCCAGGCTGCCATTTGCTCGGCGTGTATATCCAAAGGGGTAAGATGCAATAAGACATCCAGCGCAGCTGTAGGGGTGCTTCTCATTGCACCACTGATACACAGCTCAGCTGTTCTTTGGACCCTTTCCAGTATCTTACGATACGTAATCTTCTGTAATGCAGTCCACCATACCGATATGCCATGCATAAGTATAGGTCTGATTACGGCTGTATAGAGCCAGTGGACGATGCGGGTTTTAAGGCCCCAGTTGACTCCGATCTTTCTCTGGCATAGGAAGAGAGCTGTTTTGGCCTTATTTGCTCTTTCTATAAGATTCGGCCTCCACGTTAGTTTCCTATCGAGTATGAGACCTAGAAATTTCGCATCCTCCTTTATATGCAGTGTTTCATTACAGAGTATTAAAGAAGGAAAATTGAGAAGTCTATGCTTCTTTGTAAAGAGCACTACTTCAGTCTTGGCTGGGTTGACGCCTAGACCCTTTGTAGTGGCCCAATGAGAAAGAGCATTCAATGCTTGTTGCATTATATCTCTTATTGTTGAGATGTACTTGCCGGTCACCACCAGCACAATATCATCAGCATAGGCCACCGTGGTGCACCCAGACTCCTTTAGAGTTATCAGTACTTCATTGACTGTCATATTCCAAAGGAGCGGCGATAAGACCCCACCTTGTGGTGTGCCTCTTTTGACCCGTCTGACTTCTTCCGAAAGCCCCAGGCTAGACTATATGACCCTGCACCCTAGCAGCTGATCAATAAAGGACCTGGAGCACCCATAAACATTCAGACGCTGGAGTGCCCTCGTGACCGCAGAAGGTTCAACATTGTTGAAAGCACCTTCAATATCTAAGAAAGCAGCCAACGTGAATTCCTTGAATTCAAGGGATCTTTCGATGACCGCTACCAAAGAGTGGAGAGCAGTGTCTACTGATTTACCTTTCGTGTAGGCATGCTGCGAGGGAGAAAGCAGTTTTTTATCAATGCTTTGCTTAACATGGATCTCCACAAGTCTTTCTAGTATCTTGAGGAGAAAGGATGTGAGACATATAGGTCTCAAGTCTTTTGGATTGTGGTAGGAGATTTTACCCGCTTTCGGAATGAAAGCTACCTTCGCTACTCTCCAGGATGATGGAATGTAGCTTAGGCTAACGGAGCTCCTATAGATGGCTGCGAGCCAATTCAGAATTAGGTCACTGACTTTCTGAATATCAATGGGATAAATACCATCTGGTCCCGGTGTTTTATAAGGCATGAAACCTTCTATGGACCACAGGAGTAAATCCCTGTTTATCAATCTGTCAATGGTGCCTAAATTATGTGTGCTAGCTGGGCCCTCAAAACTTGTTTCTGCAGATGCAGCAAGAGATGTTGAGCCAGGAAAGTGAGTATCGAGTAGGAGTTTCAATGACTCCTGACTGCTTGTGGTCCATGTACCGTCTGCTTGTTACAGCATTTCTTGGCACATTGGGCTTTTCGAGAGAACTTTTCTCATTCTTGCGGCATCCGAAAAACCTTCTATTGTCGCACAAAAGGTCTCCCAGGATTCCCTTTTTGAGTTTCGCAGTTCATATTTGAACTCCCTGAGACGACTTTTGTAGTTGTCCCAGTCCGAAGCCAAATTAGACCATTTGGCCTTATTGAAGGCCTTTCTGCTTTCAGACCTTAGTTTGAGAAGTCTGCTGTTCTATCAAGGGGGTTTGGTTTTACCCCCATATTTCCTAATGGGACAGGCTGCTTCTAATGCGTTATTCAGGAGGTTACTGAGATTTGTCACTTGATGTTCGAGATCTTCAGCATTCCAAGGATGGGTGGGAACATCCTCAGGGAGGGATCTTTCCACTACTTGTCTGTATATAACCCAGTCTGTGTTCCGGATATTCCTGTAACCAGGGGCCTTCTTCACAGTTGAGCACATATTGATATTAAAAAGGATGACTCTGTGGTCAGAAAAGGAGTGTTCACTGGATACTCTCCAGTTTTCCACACGGTTGAGCAGATCTGGGGAAACAAGAGTAATATCCAAGACTTCTTGTCTTATCCTTGTGATGAACGTGGGTTCATTTCCCCTATTGCATAGCAAGAGATTGCCCTTGGAAGAGATATAATTGATGTCAGTGGAAAAATTAAGCTTACAATCAAACCTAACCCCAAGATTAGTGTTACAGAGTTTACGCGAGAGATTATGTTAGGAAGAAAACTATTGTCATAAATTATTGGACCACGTTTTCTACAAAACGTCATGACCTCGCACTTGCTACTATTGAGAACCAGGTTCTTATTAGAACACAAAGAATAGAAGGTGTTAAGGTCAATTTGCAAAAGTTTGCAATCCTCGGTACTCTTAATGAGCCTGTACAGTTTGATGCCATCAGTGTAAATAAGTTAGTGCTTCAGCAAGGTGACAATGTTATCGAATGATAAGATAAAAAGTAGAGGACCTAGATGACTACCTTGCGGTACGCCAGAGGACGCTTCAATCCTTCTGGATTTGACTCCATGAAATAGAACTTGAAAGGCTCTGTCGGCTAAGTATCATTGGAACCATACCACAAGGTCATGAGGAAAGTCCAATTTCGGTTGAAAAAGCTTATCAAAGGCCTTACTGAAGTCATTAGCTGCGTTCCTTTTCTACTATATAGTACTTGCGAGCAGAGCAGAAAAGGAACGCAAAATTTTCTGATTTGTGTAAAATCTCACTTGAAATTTTTGACGTTACTTTAAACTTTACAAATAAAAAATTCTTAAAAGAAGAATTTGTGACACAATGGAGAAATTAATGCGATAATTTCTAAAGTAAAACGAAAGATAATAATTTCTGATAATTATACGACTGAAGTTTTATTTATAGACGTTTTTATATAAGTAAATCAGCTCCACACAAATAAAAGCCATCTAGCGGGTAATGGCGTAAGTGAAAATAATTCACAATAGACTCGAAATGGCCCCCCTAGCGGATTTCAATTGCGTAATTGCAAGTGATATCTACTCGTTTATAAGAGCAAGTGTAGTTGCTAGTACGCAAGTGTAAAAAATAGTAAAAATTAGCAGAGGAACAAGCAGCTATTGTAAACACAATCGGTTTGGCAACCAGTGACGAAGCCCCAAACAGCGTAAGAAGAGAACTCAAGTAGATTAGTGGCAGAGGAACGAGCTGCAATAAAACCACGTTGATTTGCTAAGATAAGTCTCTTACAGATAGGAGCAATCTCAGAGTAAATAATAGATTCAAGGAGTTTTGGTATACACGATAACTTTGCAATCTCGTCGACAATTCGATATCTCGTTCTTGGATTCTTTTTTATAAACAGGGATAATAAAAGAGCTGTTCCATAAGGTTGGGAAGCACCCTGTATTAATGGATTTTTGGAATAAGTACATCAGGGGGCACAAAAGGGCCCCTGCATAGGATTTTAAAACACCGGGGAATGCCGTCAGGAGCGGCAGGAGTTCGTAAATATGTTTTAAGATAGCCTCTCTGGTAATAGAGAGAGATAAGTTATGAGCCACTTGAGATGCATTGATATGCCGCAAATTATTTACGTCTGGTTGAAAGACAGGGGACGAGAAAGATTTGAGGAAGAACGATGCGAACATTTCACAAATCTCGGATGGATTCGTACTGCAGGAGTTCTCGTGTTGAAGTAACTGATTAGATTTTCGTCTTGAGGCAGGCTCTTGAAAAATTTCTGCAGTTTCAAAACTCAATTCAACACCTCTTCAACACTTTAAAGTCGCCTATAATAGCATAGCCAGAATAGACCTCTACAAACCTCGAAATCGTATTCTCTTGAACCGTGCAGACGTGTATTAATTTTCACCTCCGTCCGGAATTTTTTACTCTCGTATCCGAAGAAGTTTTTTGTGATTTCTTGTTTACTTAACTTACACTAGTGTATCCTTAGTGTTCTTAGTGTTCCACCCCCCGCAAAACACCCCCCTGATCAATATTTCAAAACTATTGGACTTTGGACTCTGCAGTCGTGTAGTTAGTTCAGTACCGAAAAACGCCCCAGAAATAGTTTGTGAACTCTGTTTTGATTAATTCACTAGTGCCATCCTTAGTGATAATTAACTTAGCTAATTATATAATTATACAAACTATTAAAATAATTGAACTTTGGACTCTCGTCAGCCGCATCGCCACGGAAATTTTGAGTGTTTATTTACGGAAATAATAATCAACATGAGCAATTGCGGTAATAATTCTTGCACCATCGACAACTCCACCGCCGACGTCACCCAGTGGGTCACATGCAGTGGTATATGCCAGGCATCATTCCATGCCTCATGCATTGGACTTTCCCGCACTGCGCTACATCATGTAAATGAATTTAAAAAAGCTTTTAAATTCTACTGCGCAGACTGCAAGTCGATCAACTTGTCTCATGTATTGATGGCAATTAAAGCGAACAACAACAACATCGACAATTTGGCGGAGGCGCTGACTCACATTAAAAGTGATTTGGAAGCTTGCAGCGCAAAGGCCTTTAACACGGACAGAAGTGCCCAGCTGATAATTCAGAATGTGGACGAGCTTTCTTATGCGGTGGATAGGATTGAGAGTAGCCAACTCCAGACCGCTAAGAGTTTTCAACTTCTCAGATCAAAAGTTGATAATTTATCGCTATCCAAGGATGCCCCTAAGTGCTCTGATGATTTCGAAAAATTTTTGAAATTTGAGCTTAATATGATTGCTGCATCCCTAAAAAAAATTAAGTTGAGCTCAGATGCTAATCGCTGCAGTTCCAGCAATGATATCCAAGATATCCTAGCTGACCATGGGAGCAAATTCTCTGAGTTGGAAAAGGCAGTTAATCTACTTAAAAGGGAACTAAATTTCCAGCTCAACAACCTCCAATTTGAACTTGCTGCCATTAAGTCACTAAATCCAATAGACCCGATCTCTCCTCTTGCTGGATTAAGTGAAGATCTGCCGTTCAGTGAAAATATCAACGATAGTATCTACGACGACAACTTTACTCTGAGGTCCCCAATCAACGGCCTCCACCAGCGGACCTTATCTATTTCGGAAAATTCGCCGACTAATCTACCACCGCTTCATCTGCCGGAGCGCACGATTAATAAGTTCGGCACGACTTGGTCTCAGGGAGAATGGGATGCCCGGCTGAAAAGGATCAGCAACAAAAATCAACAGACACCGAAAACTTCCGGGCGCAGCAATAGAAAGAAACAGCGTGCCCCCATGTGCAGCGGCATAAGTAACGTCAGGACAGTAAATGTCTCGAGCACCAACGACAACGTGTCCTATTATTTCCTCAAGGGCGTGCAACCACGATTCAACTCATCTTGGGTAATTTCGCTGTTTAAAACTGACTTCTCGATTGATATATCGAACTGCGAAGAAGTCAGTCATCGAAATAAGAAGCCCAATAAACCCAGGAGCTTCAAATTGGCCTTGCCCTCTAGATACGATTGGTTGTTCCAGAATGAGGCAAAGATCTTTACATGGAAGAACTTAATTTTACACCGATGGATAGATAGGCTAAGTAAATCTAAGAGTAGCCCTAAAGTAAAACCTAACAAAATATACACTAACACTACTAATAATTCACCAACTAACTCATTAACCAATAATACAAAAAATTTACTTCCAACCACCATCAGAAAAACTAAGAGCACTAACGTTACTAATGATCCACTCCCAACCACTAATTACCCGAATTTCGCGCGAAGTCACGTTATTGTTGGCGGCCGTTCCTACGCTGACATCTGCGATGCTCAACCTCAACCAACCCCGCCACAGCAAATGTCATCGGATTCTTCGGTAAGATCCAAGTCGCCTTTCTTGAATCCTCTACAACCCCCGGTGGTAAAAAATACCATTATATCTGCTGACTCCGAAGATAAGAGATATTTGCTTTCACGCTTGCGAGAAAAGAGGATCTTTGATGATGTTCGCCTATTCCTGGCTTACATGCACAACAAACCAGATTCAACTTGCATTAATGGTAAGACCAGGACTAGTCTAATTATTTCTATTCAGCAAGAGGGCCTACCTACTGAACGTAATGCCCTCCTAGAACTCTTTACAAATTTCTATGAACAATTCCAAATTTCCCCTCAGCAAGTTAGCAAGGACCTCTCTGCATATGGGTCCCATGTCAGAGCAAAACATATCTCCCAACTTCAAAGGAGTCGGGACGAATCAAATAGATATTATCGTCCTTAACTAGCTTCCCCCCGAAATTCTAACCATCTCCCAGCCCGTCATTCAAAACTAACATCTTCCGATAACTTAAGACTCTTCTATCATAACTGCAGTGGGATGAGAGGCAAACTGAAGGATCTTTTTATCGACTCCAAATCCTGTGACTTCAATGTACTGGTGTTAACCGAGACTTGGTTGAATGACTCCTTCCTTAACGAGGAGATCTTGCATGGCAGCTGGTCCATTTATAGATGCGATAGAGATTATATATCTACCGGTCTCTCAAGAGGAGGTGGTGTCCTCATAGCTGTTAGAGACCCCTTAAATAGTGAACTTATCGCGACTACATCGTCTCAAACCTTCGAACATATTTTAGTACGAGTAAAGTTCGGAAATAAATACATTGTCATCGGTTCTTTTTACTTACCTCCAAACTCCGACGAATCTATATATGATAATGTGATTCATATAATAGATGAAATATCCAACGATAGCAAAGATATATTAATCATAGGTGATTTTAATCGGCCTAATATATCTTTTATTCGTGACGAGGAAGACAGTTATTTACTTCCGATTAATGTATCAAACCCCGTCGATATAAAGTTTATCGACAATCTTTACAGCAACGACTTGCAACAGGTAATTAGCCAACCAAATTCAAATGGGAAATGGTTGGATTTAATCTTCACTAACCTCTATGAGGATTTGAACGTGCTTCCCGCTTCTGAAGAGGAGAATCTATTTAATAACACTACACATCATTCCGCGTGGGTCGTCGAGCTCAGTTCTACAATAACTGATTTTCTCGCCTCCTATAACAACTCTGTAGTCTTCGATTTTAAGAATGCCGATAATGTTAGTATTAGCACTGAATTATCCCTTATTAACTGGGTGGATCTACTTGATGGTGATGATATTGACGAGCTAGTTACTAGATTCTACGATGTTATCTTTAACACCATTGGCAGATTCGTACCCAAAATAAAAAAAAGGGATAAATTGACGGAGCCATGGCTTGACAAAAACATTCGGTCCCTTCGTAATAGGAGAAATAAATTGTACCGTGTAGTGAAAAATAACAACAATGTTAGTGCTGAGCAGAAATCTGAATACGCCAGGTTAGCCTCAGAATTTAATCATAGGTCACGGGAGGCCTATACTACCTATGCAAAGACTGTCGGTGAAAATATCATACGTAATCCTAAAAAATTCTTTGATTTCGTTAACCTAAAGCGAAAAACATCAGGCTACCCGACAACAATGACAAACGGTATCACGCACTCCTCTCTCCCCCAAGAAATTTCAAACATGTTTGCGGACAGGTTCAGTGAAATCTTCTGCCCCATTTCTTCGACTGCACACACTGTCCCAAGAGAGCATTCCGAAACTGCGGTCCTTATAGACAATATATCTTTATCGCCCGAAGATATAATGACAGGTCTTATAGATCTGGAGGTCAATAAAGGTCACGGTCCGGACTGTCTACCTGCAAGTTTTTTGCAGAGCCACGCCCAACTCATTCTACTCCCTCTTCACCTCATTTTTAACAAGTCCCTTTCTGCCGGTAAGTTTCCTTCGGTATGGAAGAAATCCTTCCTCACACCAATCTTTAAGTCAGGTGATAAACATGCGGTGGACAACTATAGGGGCATTGCTATTCTATCTGTTATCCCTAAACTATTTGAAAAACTTATCTATGACAAGATTGCCCCTCTAATTGTTCCGAACCTAAACGATCAGCAACATGGTTTCAGAAAAGGTCGTTCCACCACATCCAATCTTATGATAATGATATCCGAACTACTGTGCGGTATGGAACAAGGCCACCAGTTTGACGCTGTCTACACTGACTTCAGCAAGGCATTCGATCGAGTAGACCACCACATTCTATATATGAAATTATTAAGATTTGGGATATCCGGCCCCCTTCTGGATTGGATAACATCCTATCTTAACGGGAGAACTCAGGTGGTAAGATTTCAGGGCTTCCTCTCAAAAGAAATCAATGTAACCTCAGGTGTACCGCAAGGCAGCCACCTAGGGCCACTTCTATTTAACATATTCATCTCCGACCTATCTGAAATATTAAATGGCATTCCGCACCTCTTTTACGCCGATGATTTAAAAATTTATAGTGCTATAAGGTCTCAAACTGATGTATCCTTTTTACAGTCGAAACTTAATGCACTACATGACTGGTGCATCTCTAACAATCTTCTTCTTAACACCTGTAAGTGCCACGTAATTACCTTCTCCAGGAAAAGAAACAAACAGCTGCAAAATTATTATCTCAATGACAATGTCTTGGATCGTGTCGATCACATTGTTGATTTAGGCATTGTCCTCGACAGCAAGTTAAACTTTAACTTACACTATGATAATATTATTGCTAGATCCAACAAGCTGTTGGGCTTTATCAAGAGAAGAGCTAAAGAATTCGACAATGTTTGGGTTACTAAAGCCTTGTTTTGCTCATTGGTCCGTCCTATTCTTGAGTATGCGTGCCAGATCTGGGATCCTATATTTCAAATTAGTAATAATCGAATAGAATCTGTCCAAAAGAAGTTCCTTCTTTTCGCGCTTAGGAACCTCTATAATCCTTCGGATTTTCAAAACCTTCCTCACTATAAGGACAGGCTCAAAATCCTTGATCTCTTGCCTCTATCCCTTAGACGGAAATTGCTTATATCTTGTTTTACCCTGGATGTCCTGAACAATAACCTCAAGGTGCAGTTCCTGTCGGACACAATCAAATTTAACGATACTCGACAAACAAGACATTCCAAACTGCTTAAAGAGTACCCGCATCGCACTGAATATGCTAGAAACGAGCCTGTTAACAGGTGCTGCATTACCTTCAATTCCTACGCGTCCTGTTTCTCTCCCACAATAAACAAAAGTTCCTATAAAAGAAAACTCATTTCCCTGTTGTCCTCTTCTAACTAACATAGACCTAGATCTTAGTTTAATATTTAAATATTAAATACTTGCATTGTTCCTTATTAATATGTATTTTTTTTATCTGTAACTGTAGAATTAACTAATTATATGCCAGTGTTTGTCTATAAGTACAATATTATTCTGTTGTATTTAGTTTAAGTATGCCTTGTTTGGCAAATAAATAAATAAATGAAAAGCCATAAAAGAATTCGGCATCGCCAACAAGCTGACAAGACTATGTAGGTTGACCATGACAAATGTGACAAGCCAAGTAAAGGTATCCGGAGCACTATTAAGAACAATCTATAATGGACTCCGACAAGGGGACGATCTGGCCTGCCTCCTTTTCAACCTGGCGTTGGAGAAAGTGCTCCGAGATTCGGGCGTGACATCAAATGGCACAATCCTTCACAAGTTCACCAAATTACTGGCTTATGCCACTGACATATAGTAATGGACTGCTGATTGACGATGCTGAATGGCACCATTTTTCTCCAGAAATAGAAAACCTTTTTATGCAAACAAAAAAAAATTCTTCGAATTTAGGAGAAAATAAGTGATAAGATGTTTGTTATATTTAACGGAAACAAATTTCCATC